>JAMKCH010060801.1:0-14477 GCA_023653785.1 Ophioderma brevispina
GCAAGAATGCTATAAGTCAGTGTATAACACACAACTACAGTATCAGCTGGCTGGTCAATCACTGCTGATGAAATTCAAAAACAAAGAGTTACAGTTGGATTTGGAACCACTGGTATTCCCATCTATTTCTGCTTACGTCAGCTGAGATGCGTTGGAACTTAATTCCCGACGCTGCCGCCACGCCACAAAGGGAGTTGGAAGTACGCTAAGTCACGGATAACGACCAAACACTAACTTATTTACAAACGAGGATAACACGTAATGTATCAACCGTGAAACTGGCAATGATGAATGAACCAGAGCTAAAACGAAAATAGCCCGTCACCCAACAGGGATGGGCAATTAACACAACTGGACGCCTGTCCGTTCAGTAGCGATTAACTTTTAGGAATAAAAACATTCATGTTTGTTTGGCGTAGTAACTGAGAAGAAAAAAAAAATATTCAGGGTCGGCCGATTTTTTTTTTTAGATCTTCTTAGTGGTTATTTTACTCTAAAAGGAATAAAGATGCTACTATTAAAGCATTGCAATGAGCAATAGCAAAGATCTTTATTACTTGTTATTTTTTTCGTCTTTGTGTTGGGTAATTTAATTTTTTTTTTTCTTGTGGATTGAAAAAATGGGTTGGTCGCAGAATATTTTTTTTTATTTTGTGCTTATTTGCATAAAAAACTTTCGAGTCGGCAGGATTTTTTTAAGGTGGTTCAGGGTTACACCAAACAAAAACAATTTTTTTTAGATTTAGCCTGTGACCTGTGAAATTCCTGCTATTCCCACAAATAATGTACTTTGACTAGATCACAAGTGACTGACTTAGGGATCATGATCAAGTGCATTAACAGTTTTGTGCGCTCAAAGCTCTCGTCAATACGTGGATTTACTTGGTTCATTTCCAGGGTTATGAAAAACAAGGAGGTTGAAAAGGACATCAGTGTGGGTGGTCGAGCAACGTGTCGACCATAGCGAGGGCGCTTGCCAGGAATCCCCAGGTTCTACTGCTAGATGAAGCGACCCTGCTCTAGATCTGAAGTGAAAAGGGTGAGGAATGTTAACACTACCTCTCTCTTTGCGGTGATCGTCAATTTTATGAATGTTAAACCTCAAAAGGACAGCAATTTTTGATATTTAGACTCAGTAGATGGATTCCCATCTTCCAATGGTTAACTGATTGTACAATCATTGACCAGTACTCATCTGGGGTGTACAAAGATTGTGACCTCTTTACCTCTTGTACCCATTGGGATCAATTACTTTCATGCTTGGACAATACGAATAATGTTGACATCTATCATGACCTATTTGCATATTCATTATTAGGATAATGAGCTCATTTGCATATATATTTTCTTCCAAAGCTGAAATTTTCCATCTGTCTGCCCTTTAAAGCATTTTGCTAGGGTCAAGGGCATTCCAACCCTACATCTGATAATATCAAGGCTCATTGTATATTCACAACTGAGGGCAAAGGTTAGCTTGAGAGTTTTTTTTTTCAGGTTATTTGCAGTTTTAGAGCTGAAAATTTAACCTTGTATTATCCGGCAGGCCAACTGTAAGTATCACTTAGGTCCCAACCTGGGGTGAAATGTCATCCAGAGGTCAATCTGTTTGTGTTATGTTCCCATTCACACACTGCAGAACTCCATTCCTGGAATGTTGTATTTTCTTTTTTTTTTTGTTCCTATTGAGTACCACTGACGAACTTTATAATCTTTGTCTTGCAGGTTGTGCCACGCAGCATTAGATTGTTCCAGGAAGGGTCGCACCTGCATAGTGATTGCACACAGACTGTCCACCATTCAAAATGCTGATTCCATCCCGCTGTCATCCGTGATGGGAGTCCGTAGCTAGAAGCGGGTCACAATCATAACTTGCTTTCCAAGAAATCCTATCACACGTTTAGGCCTCTGGACAGAGTAATGTGAAGTGACCTTTGAATATCTCTGATACAGAAATTTATTACTAAATCATTTTTAAAGTTGAATGAAAAATTAGCTGATACCTTCTGAACCAACTCATTTATAAGATTCGTTCAGCCAAAAAAAAAATATGCAAATGCTAGGGTAAATCATCTCTGATAAAATTAATACTTCAACCATAACAAAGGCAATTACTCTGTGACGTGGCATGCTAGCATTTGATTTGGGGGCCAGTGTCACATCTGAACCACTGAAAACAGGCAGGTCCAAGTTTTGGGTTTTTAAAAAAACACTTTAAAATGTCTTCTGAGGTTAATAATTTCCATTTGCACAATTTGGTAAAATTTACTAAAAAATCCAGGTCAAGTGGCATCAATTTCTTCTTGGACATTCACACAATGTAACATCCATCCAATTTTGTTTGTTCAAATTCATGGAAATATATATATGGGTTGCTTTGAATATGTTTTGAATGTATTTTTTCCTTTGCTGTACTCTTTTCATCAAATTTAATGTTCTTAGTTTTTGAACCATCACATCCATCGTATTTCATTTCAACAACTATATTTAAATTATTCCATGTATCTTAACTAGTTGTAGCTTTATGGTAACACTATAGAAATACTTATTTATATGACCAAAGATGGCAACATATTAGTTTACATATACTGAGGAACAAGTCCTCTCTAAAAGGCTGGCTCAGATTTTAAATATTTGTTTGAAAATTGATAACGCCCTCCTCGGAAATCTGTGAGTCAGACTTTAAATTACACTGAACTTGAAGTGAACCCCATGGACTATACTAGTTTTCCCAGGAAATTGGACCCATTGGGTTGCCTGCATGTGCAACTTTAGCCAAATTTAACACAAATTTTGTATTTTTTTTATTTTTTTTATTTTTTGCTTTTTTTTGGGAAAATTTTTTAACATTTTACAAACAAAAAAAAACATAAATCATCAAACTTGACCAAAAAGGTTTCATTATCTAACAAGTGACAAAAAATTAGACATGTTGGTAGTGTTCCTCTATATTCACACGCACAGAGAATTAGATTGATAGTTTATTGATAATGAACAAAACAAATTCCTCAACTGCCATACTGCAGAGTACTATATTCTACATACCGTGTGTAAACTGAAAATATAGTACACCCCTTGCCTACTTGTTAGTGTGTGTCCCACTTAGACATGAGATTTCCCAGAAACGCCCCCCCATTTTTTTTGATCCGGGTTTTTTTTGGCATAATTTGGAATGCTTTTCCAAGTATTAGATCACACCTGAAGTGATTAAGCCCGATACGCCGTCTTTAGGTAACATATGATATTGAGTTAGTACTTACTGTCGTGCACTACAGAAAGTCAAAGCACATGGTCGATGGGACAATTACGTTAGGCAGACAAGTTCAAAACAAGGTTTGCGTTTTTCTTTTGTAACTTGTTTGTCCAAGAAACCTTCGGACGTTCTTGGTAGGTGGTCTACAAGCGATCTGTGCAAAATTTGAGAGAAAATTTGTATCCTAAAAAACAAAATTTTTTTTTCTTTCCCACCCAAAAAAAAAACTGTCACTTTAAGAGTGTGCATCAACTGCCTGTTCTAATAAGTGTATTAGTAACTCCGAGAGATATATGGATATCACACAAGACCAGCTTACTTTCTTATATATTTTTTCTTATTTTCATTTGTTTTGGCTTATGTGATCATGCAGATGGATGCTTGGTTTGTAGGTCTGTAGGTATAACCCTGCATCCAGGAGCGATCCAGGATTTCAGCACATATGGACTGTAAGTTGTAAAAAGTGGTGGAATGAAAATGATGTGAAATTGAAAATTCTGAAACTGCACTTCCAAAGAATGTGATATGTAGATGTTTTGTGGCAAGTGCTGAAATATCCCACACTCCCAAAAAACAGCAGCATAGTAGACTACCCCAAACCAAATTACCAAATAATTTCCTTAATAAACCTTGGAATTAATACCTAGATTTTCAATAAGTTTGGATAAACCAGTATTCTTCGTAATTATATTGGCCAGAAAATTAAGCCAAACGTTACAAGTAAGTATTTATTTAAGTAATAATAGTATGATAGATCTTAATTGTTGTTTTTGTTAGTTGTACGTGTTTATAGAAAGTTTGGGAATCAGTCAGCACAGCCATGATTCTGTGCTTAAAATTACATACTAGAAATCTGTTAATGGAGTTGAAAAGAGATTTTATTGCATCATGATGTAAGAGTGCCGAAAGACAGGCCTATTAGTTATATTCCTTTGGCACAATGGGGATTATAGAATTAAAAAAAATAAAATGGAATTTTAATAAGATATGCTCCTAACATTGGGTACCACTCTTATACACAGATTTAATTTAGCCTTTTTATGCTGCTTGCAATCATTGGCCCTTTCTTTTGTAGTTTATACCGTATTGTTCCTAATAAACGCCCCGGGGGCGGTTAAATTTTTCCAAATGAGGGCGTTTATTACAGTAAACAAATGGAAAGTCAAAAAATCCCGCAAAAATCACCTTACACACGCTTTATTTTCGCTGAATTACCCAATGAATACAAACGAACGAGCGGGGGGACGCTTTTTTCACACCTCCCGAGGCCAAAGTTCCACACTAATTAAAATATTCAACTTGTGCATAACAGGCGATTTGACTACGGATTACGACATTCACGGCCTTGAATCAGGTGGGTGATTGGGCTAAAGCAATCTTTCTTGAATTGTTTGATCCAAAAAACCATGGGGGCGTTTATTAGAGCAGGGGCGTTATGAAGGAACAACACGGTTTTATTTATAACAGACACATGAAAGGGTTGTTGTCAAAGTGGGTTAACCCTTTTGAAAATTCCCACATTTCCACCAAAAAGGCCCCGGGGCGGCACAGGGGTGGTGGCAAGGGAGCCCCCCCCCCATGATGTTTCGCCCCTCCTATTATTTTTACCACTGGCGCAGCCCGAAAAAGGCTTACTGAAATGGAAAGACAAAAGGTTGCTGCCTCCTGAAATGGAATGTTATGATGTACCCTGGTCTGGAATGAATAGAAGATATCGTTCCTATTATTTGGAATAGTGTCTTGTAAATGGTAATATCATGTATATATCTGACAATAAATACAAAATATTGAATATATTTTATACATGTATGTGATATAGTTTTAAGAAAATTTAAGAAAGGAAAAATTGATTGTTTTAATAATTCCTATTTGTATACTATACCATGTCAAGCAGCGTTGTCAATTTATATTGCAGATTTGGGTGTGTAATTATATTTGAAGTGTATGGGAATTAATAATCATTGATTTAATTCTTAGCTCCAACACAAAGACCATTGTAAAATAAATTTAAAGACCAATTGCCTTCACCCAATGAGTAGACTGCCCCCAGTCTCGGCTCTGTCTTGGGGTTTTTAAGAGCGTACTTGGGTTTAAAAGAAAATGCTAAACACTGTAAAAACGTGAAGACTTTTCAGCTTGCCGGTACTAATACCGCGCCCTCTATTATACCAACTAACTTGTCAACAGAAAGGAATTGCACAGGCTCCTGGAATTAACACTAATCGGGAGTTAGAGCCTGCCGAGGGGACTGTTTCAAATTGCTCAGACAGATCGAGCAGGGGTTGGAAGAGTCTAGGGTAATTTCGTCCCTTAGCGTTTTCATCACTGTGGACTCGAGGGAGGGTTCCCAGAGGGGTTTTGAGTCAATCCCACAATTGCACCAGTTTTGGGATAATCGCCTCAATAGAAAGTCATGTGATTCCCATGCATTAAAAATCCTAATATAACAATAAAAACCCTGACTTTCCACTCATTTTAGCCTACAAAGAAATTAGTACAAGTTTAAGGATGTTAGCATTGATTATGAAAATGTCTTGAGGGGTTTTTTAAACGTTTAGGACACTTTTTGTCCATTTATGCATCATGGGGATTGATTCAACACGCCCTCGGGTCTACCCAATGAGGATAAATCTAATTGGGGTTATTCTTTTTCCTGTCAGACCAAAACAAACATACAGAGGGCATGATTTTACTCCAAATATACAGCTTTTATTGTTAGATTTATTTTCAATTTACAATGAAAGGCTTGGATCAACAAGGACAAGTGCAAATCTCAAAAACAGTATAACACAGAATATTAAATCCTAATTTGAGTGGCTGGGTTATCTGGGGTGTTTAGAGATATGAGGTCAAAGGTTACATTTGAAGTCATGTGAGTTTATTGCTGAAAATGCATAGGAGTACATTTTCTTCCACATAAATTGTTGCGTGGTGCGTAGTAGCTGGTTATTTACCAAGGGTTTCTTTAAATCGAAACAAAAAAAATCAACAGAAAATCATATACGTGGTAAGCGCCCAGGGGCGGATCCAGCCTCTCGAAGGGGGGGGGAGGAAAGGGAAGTTGACGGTCGAACATGGCGCCGCGTACGCAGCGTGTGGGGGTGGTATGTGGAATGTCCACTGTCCCGTGCCCCTTAGCATGACCACTTTTCCAAAAACATGTTCTCATGCAAATTGATCAGAGAAAATTGCAAAGTAATAGACGCAATTTGAAAATTTGTGTGCTTAAAATCACATACTAATATTCTGTAGTGTAGTGACCGAGATTTTAGTGCATAATGATGTAAGAGTGACTATGAAAGAAAAAAAGGCCAGGGGCGGCACCAGGGGGGTGGGCAGGGACCCCCCTTGATGTTTCGCCCCTCCCATTATTTTACCCTGGCGCAGCCCCTAAAAAGGCTTACTGAATGGCGCAAGGTTTGACTAAGCCCTCTGAATGAATGTATATTGTATGTACCCTTTGTTCTGGGAATGAATAGAAGATATCTGTACATTATTGGGAATAAGTTCTTGTAAATTGTTATACTCATTTATATACTGCAATAAATACAAACATTGAATATATTTATACCTGTATTTGATAGACTTTTAATACCTATTCAAGAAAAATTGATTGTTTTAATAAATCATATTTGTATCTTCATACACATGTGCAAGCATTGTTCATTATATTGCAGATTTGTGTGTGTCATTTATTATTTATTTTGGTAAAGTGTTCTGGGGGGGCTGACGGTTAATAACACGTTAATTTCTATCTCAACACAAAGATCTTTGTAAATAATTTAAAGCCCAATCCTTTCACCCAATGAGTAGACTGCCCCCAGTCTCGGCTCTTGTCTCTGGGTTTAGAGCGTACTGGTTAAAAGAACATGCTAACTAAAAACTGTGAATACTTTTTTCAGCTTGCCGGTACGAATAACGCTCCCTCTATATACCAACTACTGGTCCACAGAACGTGACTTGCACATGCTCCTGGAATTAACACGAGGTAGGGAGTAGCCCGCAGAGACTGTACGAATCTGTCTCGCAGCAGTATCGAGATGGGTTGAATAGTCTAGTGTAAATTTCAGTCCCTTCGTTTCATCTGGACCCGAGGGAGGTTCTACCCCCCAGAGGGTGTTTTTGAGTCAATCCCACAATGCACCTTTTGGGATTATCGCCTCAATAGAGTCATGTGATCCCATGCATAAAAAATCCTATTCTTAACACTAAAAACCCTGTCTTTCACCACTCATTTTAGCTTACAAAGAAATTGTATTAAGGATTTTTAAGCCTGATTATGATGTCTTGAGTTTTTAACTTTTAGGACACTTTTTGTCCATTTCTATGCATCATGGGATTGATTCAAACGCCCTCTGGGTCTACCCAATGAGGATAAATCTATTTGAGTTTTCTTTTGTTCCTTCCAAGAAGACCAAAACAAAACATACAGAACAGGAGTTCGCCCAAAGATTACACAAGCTTTTATAGTTAGATTTATTTTCAAAATTTACAATGATAAGGATTGGATCCAACAAGGACAGTGCAAACATCTCAACATGTATAACACAGAATATTAAATCAATTATATTTGAGTGGCTGGTATATGGGGTGTTTCAAGATATGAGGTCAAAGGTCAAGTTGAAGGCAGTGTGAAGTTTATTGCTGAAAAATGCATAGAGTACATTTGGCTGTTTTTCCTTCCACATAAATTGTTGCTGGGCCGTATTACGTGGTATTGGGGTACCAGGTTTCTTTAAATCGAAAAAAAAACTCACCAGAAATCATATACGTGGTAAGCGCCCAGGGGCGGATCCAGCCTCTCTAAAGGGGGGGGGAGGAAATGGAAGTGACGGCTGCGAACATGGCTACCGCGTAGCAGCTTTTGGTGGGTATGGGAATTTCCACTTTCCCGTGCCCTGGCAATATCACTTTCCAAAACATTTTCTCATGCAAATTTGATAGAGACAATTGTCAAATTAATAGACGCAATTTGCTATTTGTGGTTTTCATCACACCTTATAATGCTGGGAGTTTTGATAAATGGTATTAAAAAAAACAAAATATCTGTTCATGGGTTAGGTTTTGTTTTAATTAATTACATGTTAAGTGTTTATTATATTAAGCTGGCAACGGGTGGGTGTGGTGGAGGTGGTCCCCCCCCCCCCCCCCCCCGTGAAGTGTGGAACCCTTGCAATGTTTAATTCCCAAAACACTTACTTATGCTATTTAAAGAAGCCTTTGAAATTACAAGTGCTTCACCTTGTAATTATTTTCTAGGTATGATCACCGGTCTTAAAATCTAGTTGATGAGTTTAGGTTTTAGAATAAATCACATTATATAAAAGTGTTCATGAAAGTTCATAGATCAAGCATCGCAGGGGCAGGTGGGGCCCCTTCCGCGCGTGCGCAGAACCCCTGTCAATATACAATGTTCTAAACCATTTTTCTTATGCAAATTATTTATTTATAATAAACACATTTGATAATTTACAAGTGGTTCACTTTGAATGTTTCATGATATGATCAACGATCTTAATCCCGTCGATGGATCGGCCGTTGTTTTGAAGATGTTCCGATGTAAACGCTTTCCAAAATGAGCTAATAAATAAATCTAACGGACAATTAAGATCCCTAAGATAAACCTTGTGCATGGAATACTGGGGCCCTGAACTCAACATGTTTCATTCATTTCATTGGCCTTATGTGTTTGGGGATGTTTGTTCCTTGTGGGGACTTTTTTTTTTCTGTGAATTTTTTTTCGTTGGGGAACCTTTTTTTCGTTGTTGGGGACGTTTTTTTTTTTTTAACAAAGTCTCCATAAAAAGTCCCCATAAACTAAATAATATTAGGTATTAGCAGTCCCGTCACCCTGATTAACATTAATTAACGTAAGCGTAATATAGTATTGCACTTTATTTCTTAAAAAACCATCACAAAACCCAGTTTACTACAGTTGTCTAAGACATGGTTCATTTTAACAAACCAGTTTGAGAAAAAAAAAACAATCGTATACAGTTGTCTAAAAAGTGTTCATTTTAACACAGTTAGGCCCCTATGTGTGTGTGTATACTTGGTATGACATGACCATTCCCTATTTTTCCTCTTGATCCTCGGTCCTGGAGGTGTTACCGTGCAACGGGTTAATACTGACTTTATACTATATAAAAGTACACTCCTATCTCACAAAAAAGGCTGGATACTTTGTGTATGTGTGAACTGGGTAATATGGGCACCCTATATTCCCATGTGAAACTTGTATGGGACGGGCATATGGACCATGAATTAGGTCCATAATTCCCAGCCTCTTTGCCATGACGAGGTGGGCCTTTGGCGTGCAGGGGGTAATATGGACCATTTGGAAAAAAGTTTGAAAGCCTCCTATCTTTTATGTTTTTATTTTTTTTTATTGATTTCCCATTATACCAGACAACATATCAATATAAGAGGGAAAACACACAACAAAGGACAAGAACAAGACATCAACCTCTCTCATACATCGGTTAACCACATATCTCTCTCTCTCTCCTCTCTCTCATCTCCTCTCCCTCCTCCTCCCTCATCTCATCTCTCTCATCTCTCTCATCTCTCTCGGAGCGCTCATCTCTCCTCTCCAATCATGCTCGTCTCATCTCTCAATCTCATCTCATCCTCTCTCTCTCTCACACTCTCTCCCTCTCGTCTTTCTCCCCCCCCCGCCCGCCCCCCCCCCACCATCTCATCTCTCTCTCTCTATCATCTCTTTTTGGTCTGTATCCTGACCTGAAGCAAAGGTATAAATTGATAATGTAAAAATGTTATTAAGAATAAAATAAAATTCTTAAAAATTACGATCTTGTCCATTTACCCCATCTTTACTTATATGGCATTTAAAGACTATGAAGGATACTCTTTAACATATCCGACCTGATCACGTGACAACCCCGATGATGTCACATTTTTTGCCCCCAATCCTTCTTGAAAGCCTTGAATTGGTCTATGCACTTTCACAGAAGCGTGCTAAGTGGATATCTGCATTTCTTGATCACTGAGCGAAACTTTCGATTCACGCATGCTTGTCTTCATAGTTCATCAAGATCACATAGTAATTATTTTTATTTCTTTCCTTTTTTTTTTTGTTATTTTTTTATTATTATTTTTTTTTTTGTCATTGAACCATTGATTAATATTTTCAGTTTTGTTGTGTGTTCTAAGTGTTGTGGGCAGTTTGAACGTGCATGAATCTCACCTACCCTATCAGTTCACTGTCAAGGCTGTTCAAAGTCCATGCATATACCATTTGTAATACGTCCGTAACCCCTACAGATCCTTAAAAAAGTACAAATCTCGAGTACGAGTGAGTTATATATTTGAAACAGTGAGTCTTTTTCATTTGTCGCTCCGTAATCAAAATATTTCTAGGCCAATCTGCGTAATTCAAATTGCCCTAAAACATTGACCCCATTTGAGCGAAACCCCTTATTTTAGGGTAATGACCAGCCCCCCCCCCAGTTTGTCTCCCCCACCCTCCGCGCGCGCGCGCTCATCTCTCTCTCTCTCCTCTCTCGTTTTTCACCCCATCCATTCTTTTGCATATCACAGCAATCCATAATCCCGGGGGGTCGTCTTCTTCGACAAGGGGTATCATCCGGGTCCAGAATCACGTAAAAAGGGTAGTTTTTTCATGGTCAGGCACGTGACTTACGTAACGTGGAAAAGGGTCTATAATCACCAACAATCAAGAAAAAGGGTTTATTTTCTAAATGAGAACTGACCTTTAGGGTCCTATTGCATTCCGCAGAAAAAAATATCAAAACGTGTTCCGGAAGTCTGTACTTGCCTTCAAACCTATGCTTTCAAATCCCTAAATTTCCAAATTTTCCGCGCTACGCGCGGTAAGAACCTACACGTTATTTTTAGTACCGCATATTGGTTTGGAGATTGAGAAATGACGACATCTTTTGTGATTGCCTGATTATGTCCGCTAACCAAATTGTTGCATATCACTTACCCATGAACGGCACAATGTTTTAGCAATAAACGTATAATTATTTAAATGTCAGTCAATTCTACTTTTATAACTTTCTTAAATAACTTTTGGGACAATAATTGGGGTGCATAGTGGCACGTATTCGGGCAATTTTGAGGGAAAATGCCGATTATCGCTGCCCTGCACATGCGGAAGTAAGTGCCGAAAATAACGGTCTCTAAATGCGAATTCTCCGGATCCTATGGGCCCATAGAAAATTTCTTGAAAACTAATACCCCCCAAGGTTTCCGCGACCCACCCCGTGCCGCTTATGAACTCTCCATGAACATCTTTAATTTTATATTATTTCAATAAAGCCTTACATGCTTAAGCTATATTTTACTGTTTATACCGTCGATCATAGGCTAGATGCAATTTAAAGTTAACCACTTACAAATACAAATTGTTTATTTTTTTTATTTTTTTTATTTTTTGCTTTTTTTAAGTTTTTTATATTATATTTTAGACAGAGAGAGAGAGCGGTACCCCCTCCTGCGTCACTTACTATATGAATTCTCTGGGACACTATAACCATCAAGTCGTTTTACATTTTATAATCCCATTTATCATCCTATATTTTTGCTATAGTGACTCACTACACTTTCAAATTATTTCTCAAATTCGGCATCCCCCCCGTCCGCTGCTTGCATGTAGCGCAATGGCCGCTCAGCATCCATATCGTCCTACGTTAAACTATCGTGGCCGCCCGCCTGAGATTTTTGGATCGCCCCTGCTCAAATGCTTTCCCCTTTGCATCCCTTTCCTCGGATATATCTCCTGGCTGAAAATTAACTTCCCCCGGATATTTTCTGAATTACACCAAGCCCAGACGAGCCTCTCTGGTGGGCACCCAATTCACTGAAATAATATGGTATTTGGGTTTTTACGTATAAAGGGTAATAATTGCATCAATTACTTGCTTATGGTAGGGAGAAAGGCAAATACTTTGTTTAGGGTAGGCAAAATTGCGCTACTGATACTTGTTTAGGGGCGCAAAATTCCATCAAGTACTTGTTTAGGTAGCTTAATTGCGCTGCTGATACGAGTTTAGGAGTGGGAAAATTCAAGCTTCGCAAATACGTATTAGGTGCTTTTTGTGATTGCTTGACGATGGATACCCCCCTGTCCTTGAGAAGTGGCCCCCCCGGGCCTAGATTTGTCAAATGTTGATGGCTAATACGGCGGGAAATACGGCCATGTCCCCAATTTTAAGAACGGACGTAAGTCCTAAATTTAGATATGAGGCCTTTGTACCGGTCGTGGCAGCCGCTTGCCACTCATAATATTAAAAGTGCGAGTTCTCAGTGCATATAATGTACATATCTCATTACATGCGGGCATTTTCGACTAAGGGATTATGTGATCAATACCTTTTTGTGGTTCAACTATATAAACAGAAAAACTATTTCTTATCACGATTGATAACTTATGGTTACAGAGGCTTGTGTAATGATGTCAGTGTATAGCTACACGTGGTTCCCGGAGTAAGAGCTAGTAGCATTGTGGCGCAAAATATATAGTCTAAAGCCCGGGTAATAAAGATGCATGCAGGTTTTACTTGAAAAGCTTGAACATGGGCCGGGAAAATGGGAAACTTTTTACCGTAAAGCTGAATGAAAAATGGTTCCATTGAATCGCATTGCAGGCACCTAATTCTTGACCCATGACCTTCTTGGCACGGAAAGTGTTAATCGTCATGAAAGTCTTAGATAAACCTGGCGTACCGGCCTGCCTGCTCTGTGGGGCAAATTTCCCAGTCTTTGGAAATTTTCCTCTCAGGGGGGTCAAAATTCCAATTTTTCCCGTCAGGGGCTAAAAAACGGCTGATTTAGCATGATTTTTTGCAATTTTGCCTGGCCAAGTCGTCAGGGGGCAACCTGCCCCCCCCCCCCCGCCCCCGCCTGTTTACGCCACTGGGATAAACAGCATTCAGTTTGAGGCGTCATCATAAACAGATAAATTATATATCAGGTATATTTGACTTTCCACGTTTTGTACATTCGATGCGGCAATCTGACATGAAATCATACAATTTATGTCGGCTATGACTCAGGACAGCCACCGATACCATCATAAAACTAAATTATAGAGTTAATACCTGGATACACTGTAAAAGTGAAGTGTTAAGGAAGTCTAGACAAAGCATGTTTAGAATTATGTTTAAAACTAAACGTGTTTAGGGTTTACATGTTTTTTTCACTGCAAAACCTTGGTATTAAACAATTTAAACACCAGTCGGTGTCAAGCTTGTTGGTGTAGTTTCTGTGTGTTGTAATTTAGGATTTAACACCGCACGGTGTTTGCTGCATAATTTTGAATTATGCAATTTTGATGAGTCTTTTTTTTGTTTTTTTTATTTTTTATAGGCATAGCCGTTTACACGAGAAGCAAAACCATACAAAATCAAACATTTTCTACTAAAATAGCATACTTTATATATAGCTAACTTTACACCAAAGTTTGGGTGTTAATTAACACAGATGGTGCATGCAGTCCCGTATTGATTCCAGAAGAGTGTTAAATTAACACCATTTGTTGTCCAATTGGCACCGGCAGTTTTGTGTTAAAAAATATTAACCCCGACTGTGGTGTAATTTACACCAAGCCGTGGATATTTCACCAAAATTTGTCTTAATAATAACACTAACATGGTGGGTATTAACCCGAAATGGTGTAATGTAACACCATGGGTGCAACCTTATTGATTTCAGGAGGGAGTTAAAATTACACCAATGGTGTTAAAGTTACCACTCCAGGTTTTTGCAGTATTATGTTTTTAAATTCTAAACATGTTTAGGATTTAAACATTATCAAAAAAGTTTTTGTCCATACTTTTTAAACACTTCATTTACAGTGTAACGCTTGATAAATAGTACTAAAATTACAACTGCAAAAACAATCGGTGTTAGATTTAACACGACGGTGTTGTATTTACACCAAGCCGGTGTTTGTAGAGGACCACACCTATTGTTGTTCAACTTACACCAAATTTGTTTTATATGGACATAATTTTGGTTTTACAATATATGACATAACACTAATCTTACACCACAATTCCGTGGTGTTAAGTATGTCTTTTTAACATTCACCCTCCTTTGTAAATTGACACCAACTGTTTAATTAACACCCTCTTGGTGTTAAATTGGACACCATGGTGTTTAATTTAACACCCTCCTTGTGGTCCCATGAGGACCACACGCTTTGATTTTGTTGTTAATTAACAACAAATGTTGGTGTTAA
>JAMKCH010060807.1:0-34099 GCA_023653785.1 Ophioderma brevispina
GTAAGAGCGCCCTCCTACCGTTAAGTCTTTGAAACAGACTAGCACCGCAAGTTGATGCCGTATTGAATCACTGACCTCTATTATCGGTCAGTGTATTGAATTCACTCAGGATTCACTGTTGAGGTTATGGTGGCATGTCCTACCCCATGGGTTACCAGTCACTCGGAAATTCTTCTTTCTGATTGGTCCGATTAATATATCACATGACTCACCATGAGTAACTGACGCTGTCGCGCCATTTTTAATCGGCATGATAACAAATTTATCGTGAAATTTAAATCTGTGTATTTGAATCAAATTCAGTTGAGATACGAAGTGTCAACAGTGTCAAGGTATTCAACATGGCGATGGGAACGCCTGTGAAGTTTGTAATTTCACATCGGACTTATAAATCTCCTGTCCAGAGGCTGGATTTTCGAGAGCTTCGGCGTCGTGATAGCAACGATGTAGATGATGATGTTGACAGTTCGTTCAATTCAAGCTCAACGACAAATAAGGATATGTCAATTGACTTTTCCCTTGAAGAGGAAGGCTGGGATCCTAGTTTTGCAACGCCACACCAAAGCCCAATTAGTCACAGAAATCACTGTAGCCAGAGATATCGTGACCAATCACCAGTTAGTCGTGGAAGTTCGAGCCCAGAGTCGCCCATGATTTTCAATCGTAATCTGCGACTGAACAACCACCTGCGAGATACACCGTCACCTCCAGGGACACCACCACATAAACGACTGAGGAATCTTAGACTCTTTGATACGCCACATACACCGAAGTCATTGTTGCAAGTGCAAAGAACATCAGTACAGAAGAAAAATCGTTGTGTTGCCGGCAGGTTATTTGGTGGAGGTGACGGTAAAGGGGCGGAAAATACACTGAATATAAGACGACCAGTTTCTAGGATTGGTAGTGCCCTGAGACATGACAGGAAGAAGGATACAAATGTAGCCAATGTTAATCCTTTCACACCGTCAGCCTTGGAACATATAAATGGAATAACATCTTCAAGTAGGAAAAAAAGGCTTCGAAACCAAAATAATGACAGGTAGGGTCTGTTCACACACCGGCTGCTGGCAATTGTCTGTCATGCTTGTCCTTGACCTTGAGGATTCGTCCTTGACTTATGTTGCCTTGCCTGGCCTTGTCGTTGGACATGTTGTTGGAACGTTTTTTCATGTTTTAAAAAATTAAAGAGAAAGTTAAAGAAATTTACGTTGAATGCCATTTTATGTTATGAGGTCAAGGAATCCATTTTTGAAAGTTTTACAAAAAATGGAACAACCGTTTTTGTAAAATCGACCATTTTAGGCCAATTTTTGGTGTGAGGGCACTTCGCTTTTTTCTCAAAAATGCATCAACGTATTTTTAAAGCGGCACTGGCACATTTTCACAAAATATGAAATTTCTTCAATTTGCTCTCAAATGATAGTCTAGGCCATTGGAAGAACATAAAATGATGATAAATTTTACACATAAAAATAACATACCCCAAAACAGATAGGGACATTGATATGAGGATGAAGACATCCAGGTAATTTGTAGGCCAACTTTTAAGTTTTCCAACTTGAATCAACAAATGTGTATATTACATGAATATTTTTGACTCGTACTCACTGATATTAAAACCACAAAGGTTGTAGACCGATCAAACAGTGTGCATAGCGTGGGAAACATGGATAGGGCGTGCGTGTTCTTGTGTTTAAAAATGCCATTTTCGTTGTCTGCTGAATTTAACGTCGCCGGCGACGTTAAATTATAAAATCGTTGTTTACCCATAAGGAAGCTGATTTGGTCTTAATCATTTCGGGTGAGGGATTTTGTATAATAAAAGCCTTACAACCATGCAAAAATATTGATTTTGAAAAATCTTGAGGGTGCACTATTTTTCAAATGTGGCAGTGTCTCTTTAATGTAATGTTAAAAATATAAAGGGCCATGTGTTTTAAACTGGGCCTGTAAATAGGTGGAGTTGTCACATATGCGCAATATTTTTGTATCACAAAAGTGATTTTTGGAATAAACATTCAAGCCACATAGTTAAATTTGGTAATAAATTAAATCATGCATGCAGGGCAACAAGATGCAAGTGATAGGTTTCTTAAAATATTAATCATATTCCAATTTCCACTAATTGCTTTTTAATTACAAAAAATTAGAAGTGGAGGAGGAGCGTTTTGTGAAAATTGACCCCACACAGGTCGTGCGTACAAATTTCCTCTACTTTAAATCGGATAACTTTATTGTCAGATGTTTAATTGTTGTTTTAGGCTCAAATTTGCATAATTATGGCATAACCGATGCCTTAACAATGACTTTCAATGGTAAAATTGGCATTTTAGAAACCTTGCGCAAAACTATTTTGCTGCAGCATGTACCTAGAAAGTTAAAGCTTGTTGTACTTTAAGGATGCCAAATCCGCAATTACATAAAATGCAGTTGCCATGTTGAATGCATGGTGTGTTGAAAATCACATCTTTTTCATCAAAGTTTGCACATTAGCGGTTGCGTACAGCAGCGTAACTCCCTTGGGAATAATGTTACATTGGTCTCAACTGTATTTCTGGAATCCTTGATTAGTAAGCTTCAAGTTAATGTACACTTTTGTAGGGGCTGTGGATTCCTGAAGAGAGCTAGAGCCTTTCACACTATAGTTGGAGTAATAATTTCTTGGCCAAGTTACTAGGTACGCCTGCTTCCCCGCCAAAACGGTGCACCACTGGATTGCACGTAGACAGCTCACGCAACAAGCAACACCCGCGCGTACGCCATGGCCAAGAAATATTACTCAAACTATAACCATGCACTTTACACAAATGAAAACTATGTGACACGAAAATGGCCCACCTTGAAATAGTCTAGCAGATTATATGGGTTCCCATGTACCCCCCTTAAAACTAAATTCTAGCATGATTTTTAGAATCTCTATGACACCTACTTAAAGAATTTTGATCTTGCCAAAATCAAATATTGTCCCACGGGGTCCGTTTGGCGGCCATCTTGGATTAAGAGGGACTAATCGCACAAAGTGGTTCAATTAAGTTGAAAAGTATCTCAAATGATTCGTCTCATCATAAGGAATCAGAAAATATAAAGTTTGACATATCTATGATGTTCAGTTACAGAGATATGGCTGAAAATGTGATAAAGGTCATTGACCTTTTGATTGCACAGGGGGCCAAATTTACAAAATGGTGCTTCAATCTTTGGACAAATTGGTGTCAAATTTGTCAGGTATGAGCAACCTGGAAATGTACATTCCATGATTTCAGATCTTCCATTTTTGGTTCATCGTAGGAAAGAGGATTAGTTCCCTAATTCCATACAAAACAATGCAAAATTTGTGATAAAGATAGTTAACCCCTAATTTTAAACCCCCTAACTAAACGTCCTAGATAGTGCAAACCATACTTTTCTGGATTGCATCATGCTCATATCTACAATTTTATAACGCAAAATTTGCCAAGAGCCATCCATGCATTTTTGAAAATTGGCCCCTGTACAATGACCAATCAAAGGTCGATGACCTTTATCACATTTTTTTTTTTTTTGTTTTTCACGCATATCTTGGTAACTGAACATCACATATATACCAACACTTTATATTTTCTGATGCCTTATGATGAGACAAATCATTTGAGATACTTTCAACTTAATTGAACCACCTTTGTCGATTAGTCCCCTTAATCCAAGATGGCCACCCAACGGACCCCGTGGTCAATATGTTAATTTTGGTACAACTCAACATTCTTTAAGTTGATGTCATAGAGATTCTAACATATGCTAGAAGTTAGTTTTAAGGGGGGTGGCATGGTAACCCATGAAACCGGCTAGACTAACGACGGCATGGCCAAAGTACTACTACCATGTAAATTTGTAGCTTCAATTACAAACGGTTTTTGGCTGTGGTGCCATTGAATCTCAAATATTGTATTGTATTTTGAAATGTGTACATGGTACAAAAAGTGCATTGACCCCTATCACATTTCAATAGACCTGCGCTCATGCAATATTCAAAATAGTGGCTACGGCAAAAATACTTGATCTTTGAGTTTTCAAATGTCATAGTCAGGTAGTACCTGAGTTCTCTTCGCAACTGTCATACTCGAAATTTATGAAATTACAGCATTTGCAAGAAATCTGAAAAACGCCCTCACATCTCAATTTGGGACAAAATGGCCGAAATTAGAACGACGTGTCTAAATTTCACGAAACTTGTTAGTGAATTTTGTGCTCAAAAATAGAAGGAACGTAACACTTTGGTGGCATAAGATTACATACGTACCTCAAAATGTTAAAAACCATAATTTTTATGTCGATTGTCGGCCATCTTGGATTTTGCAACGTTTTTAGCCAGGGCCCCTGGAATGGTCGCAATTTTTTTTTTCATTTTTTTCTCAAATGGTTCATGGTCAGTGGTGTCGATTTAGAAAATGAAAATAACATGCACTGATGCATGCAGTTAAAAAGAAGTACATCACAGGCACAAAATGCTACAATGTAATGCACACTGTGCACATACACCCCAAAAACCCAAAATGACAAATTTAAAAAATATCAGGTTCAAATTCATTGCTGTATTTACTATGTGCATAATTGCCGTACTTGCTTTTGTTTCCGGTACCCTCACGTGCCTTTGCTGATATCCCCCTGTGCAGCAGCCACAGTATCACCTGTATCACAACACGCATGTTCCACATTAGCATTAATCATTTTTGTCATCATGATCACCTTCAATCATTTCACCTTTTGTTCACCACCTCATTTTGGCTCTTTCACTCCGCTTCATCAAGTGTAGGTTTTGTAACTCCACAATTAATCAGTGGTTTTGTTTACGCTTCCTTTTTGGCCATATTGCCATTTGCCATACAATATTTCAATAAAATTATGACCAGAAACTTTGAACAAATCAAATCGCGCACCTAAATTCTTATAGGTTGACTTTTGCCAGGCTCCGCATGTGATGTGAATGTAGCAATTGTCCCTCAAGGGCTTTCAATTGCGACAATTGAAACACAACCAGTACCTAGAACTCTTTTGAGTCCAGGTTTGTGTGTGCTACGCGCTGTTGTAGTGCTGTCCGGTATCTTCGAAAGTTAAACCAAACAGCAACAAACGGTTAGTTAGACGAGTATACGATATTTCGAATTTCGTATAACACTGTACCGAAATCTAATAATTTTGGAGGGAAAGCCCCGATTTGTTTATTAAAAAAAAGTACAAACTTTCCCGGAGCATAACTCGCTATTATTGTTGGAGTCTTGACATCATCCGCAAGTAAAAAAGAACATTTTACTTAATGTAATTTTTGTTGGTAATATATATTCATTTTGTAAATTTCGGAAATGAATTAAAGCACTCATCGAATGTGTAGGAAATTGTGCCAAAAAAAATATTTAACTTATTTTATTTTTTTTATTTTTTTTACATGCACAGAGCAAAAATTACATGTCGTGGTGTATGTGGCCCCCGTCTAAATTGATCACTGCTACTGACTACATGTGGTTATTAAGTGGTACAATTGCCTCAATCTCCCTCGTATTGTTAAATATGTTTTTGTTTTTCTTTTCAAACAGTAGCATAATGGATTGTGATATGGAAGACGTGAAGATAAGAGATTAGGCCCACCACTCCATCCAAAGGTATATCTAACATGTAATCTTTATCCTTAAAGGTTTACGACTACAATTTTAAGGATGTCTAGCTTGAACTTTGCAGTATTTTGCTTATGGCCCTGTGTTGACCCACGCCCCGATAATCAGTCAAGATTCCCTTGGTTGAACTGTAAATCTGTCTCATAACAGGAGTTTTCCCAGCTGTATTCAAACTTTTTTCTTGAGTATTTCACTCTTAGAGTAAAAATCTCAAGCGCGATTCCAAGTTGGAAGAGTGAAACTTGTACTGAATGTCAGGTCTCCAGCGGCCCTATAAAGTCCTATATTTCCTATATTTTTTTACCCTCTCCCTATAATTCCCTATAAACTTCCAAAATCCCTATATTTTTCCTTCCCTATATTTTTTTCTCCACAGAAATTCAAAATTGATGTTTTCCCATGTGTGGTAATTAAATGGAGAGGGGCAATATCACATTGCCCTTCCATGATAACTGGCCTAATCTTTTCCACCACGGAGGACCACTCGGGTGATTGATGGGACAAGCATATGTGTCATAGGGGAGTTATTTGTTGCTGCACAGCTCAGCTTAATCCCTGATACGACTGAGCACCTAGGCCTACTTGTGAATCGACTGATTCCAGGGCAATTTACAAGTCCATGGTATTTAACCTGGCAAGAAGTAGCATGATCGCTTATTGTTATTAGTGTCTCCTAGGTGTGTGTGTACATGTTTGTTAATAATTGTGTACATCACAGTGTGTGTATTTTGTGGGTGTGGTGTGTGTGCGTGGTGTGCGTGTGCGTGTGTGTGATGTGTGCGTGCGTGATGCGTATGTTTGTATACAGGTTCTTAACAGGTTGTGTGTCTTTTCATGGAGAAACTTTGTATCAGTTTCTTTCGGGCAACAAAATTAAAGGGAATATCCCGATTTAAGTCTATAAAATTTTTCATCTCTTGATCCCGATATTTCAACCCAACCCGTTTTGAAGTGAGAGCTAAAAACCGGATTTTGTAATCCCCATAGGGACTGTGTAAAATATATTGGCATCAAAATGGAGCAATTTTTCGCTCATGCCAACCACCCATCATTTAGCCCTAAGATTTCACAGGATAAATGAGAAAATCGCTTTCCTGATACCAAAATTTTTGACCACTTTTGACCACTAAAATGTGAGGTCCCTGGGGATGAGTCATAGCGATCGGACCCCCGGATTTTTACAATGTTATTCTAAAAGTGCTATGAGCAATTAAGCCCAATTTGCTCGTGCACTGAGCTGTCCATATTGAGTGTCCAATTCACAATATGCAGATGGTCCTAATGTCACTTAACCAATTAAAAGGGACATTTCGTGAAAGTGTATAATTCCTTCTTCCACAAATAACGGCTACTCACCACAAAATTTCCACTCACACCCTGGTATGGGCTACGTGTGGTGTTCACATTTATTGTGTCCAAATGTCGCATTACCAATTAATTAAAGGGGCTT
This sequence comes from Ophioderma brevispina, assembly GCA_023653785.1. NCBI lineage: Eukaryota > Metazoa > Echinodermata > Ophiuroidea > Amphilepidida > Ophiodermatidae > Ophioderma > Ophioderma brevispina. Next base: position 7,099 of record JAMKCH010060807.1, read on the forward strand.
GTTTTTGAAAAATTAATTTCTTCTCCTTTCTTAAACTAAAGGCAAATCACTAAAGATACTCACACACAGATCCCCCCTGATGGAACTCATACGGGGTGTTCACAGGGTTCTGCCAATAAAAGTTCACATTTACGATTAATGGGCATTCTTTGAAAGTTATAATTCCTTCTTCCACAATTAAGGCTATCAATCTCAGATTCACTACCAGATTCCCTGGTAGGCTACATATGGCGTGTTCACAGATTAGGCTCAAATAGCCATGACTACTGATTAAAAGGGGTATTCTTAAAAAAAATCTTTCTTCTTCCTCAGTTTTAAAGACTATGACCACCAATTCACTCACAAGAACACTATGCCAGCCACATCACATGAGGATCACCATTGTGGCTTCAGAAGTTACCCAGAGGTCAAATTATGAAAGTTCAGGGGGAGGTTCATTTTAATGCCGTGGGGAACATGATGGAAGTCACCATTTTGGTGTCGAGGTTATGCCAGAGCTCAACTTATAGAATTTCAGAGGAAGGTTCCTTTTGGTACGATGAGCACATTTGTAGGTCACCAATTTTGAGGTCAAGGTCAATAAGGAATATTGGGACATTTTTCTTCTGTAGATGGAACCTGCACCTCTCCTTCTTATCGTATCCAAACATAGTTCTCAAATATATGACCATCCCTTCAACTAGTAGATTCAAGGGATTTTTAAGTTATTACCTCTATAAATTAAACTCAAACGCCTTCGAATAAAAAAAATCCTAAACTGGCACATTTTTCATCAAATGGTCACTTTTTCATTAAAAATATTGCATAACCATACTAAAATCTATATCTTGGTGTCAAAGTTGCCTTCAGTGAGCACTGAGAACCTAGCACCCATTGATGACATCAAGTTTGATTTGGCGATTTCTAGTTATATCCTATTATTGATTAATTTTTTTAAAGGACGTAATATCCTATCATATCAAAAAGCATCTAAAAATGACGAATTCACAATGTGAAACATTTTCATAGGAAAACTTTCCATAAGATACTGTCTATAACAAAATCATCTTCAAGGCTGACTCAGAGATTTCCCTAATGAGGCGCACTCAATTTTCAAACAAATCGCTTTGTTTTGAATGTACATAATGCTTGGTCCCCAAAGCGTTTTTTTGCATGTACATAATGCTTGTCCATATACTAATCATTTGTGTGAAATACTAAGCTGAAAATCGAGCTCCTTCATATAGAAAATCACAACTTTAAAAAAAAAAAAATCCCGGATCCGGAAATTTTGTTATAACAACGTATCCTAGGGCTGTGTATACTGTGCATAAGTGTCTACTGCATGAAAACGTAAAATCCGATTCACATCAACTTTGCATATTAAGCCTTTTAGGTAACTATCTTAGTTCTAGATGGTATTTTTCAGTAATTACTACGCATATTTCGAAATATCCTGATTCATCGTTAATTTACACACTACATTTGGCCTCCCTTGATAAACTGGTACCACCACCCACACAGCAAGTTCAGTGAGGATTTTTCTGGTTAGATTGATTAAATAGTCCATAGTTTAAAAATATTGTAGTATCAAATCATAATTAAAAGCTTTCTAAAGAAAATTAACACAGAAGACATTTCCTACAAAATTACATAATCCGTTGAAATTAAAATCTCTTTATTTGCCCTTCCGTGAGATCATGGCACGTCTACACCACGTTTTGGTCACGATCTGTATTATATATCCCTGAAATAAGTAAATTTGAATTGGATAAACAGCACCCAAAAAGTTATGAGATACCTTTCAAATAACAAAGGATTAAAATTGCCATTTTTTTGTATCCAAAATATCTTAAAAATCGTATTAAAAATAACACTAAAAACGATTTTTGTTCATTGGTATCATGAAAGTATCAAACAATCGGTGAATGGGTTTGTCTTTGTTGAAACTTTTTAAAAATTTGCTTTATATTTTTAATTGTTGGCAATTACCTTATATATGTAAGTCCAAAAGTTTTGTTTATATCAATGTTTCTAACCTGCTATAATCTAACAACGCTGACATTGCCTTCCTTGAAAAACCTGCCACCCCCGTCATTAAAATTTGGTGCTGGAAAGTTCCGGTTGTATTTCTGGGAAAAAAATATACTTTTCAATAAAGTAATATCATATAAATCTAAAAAGCATCTAAAGACTCACAAAATTCAAAACATTTTCCGGACACAAAAAAAATCATCACAATCATGTTAAATTAAAATCATCTTACTTTGCTCTCCATTGCAATGTTTTGTTATGATCCTAATTATAAATCCTTAAAATCAATTATATCTTAAAGGGATAAACAGCACCCAAAAAGTGATGAATTTCTATAATTAACATAATGCCCTTCCAATACAACATCTTAAAATTGCCCAGTACTTTTTAGATTATAATTAAAATATTGGTAAAATCGTAATAAAATTTACATTATTTAAAAATATTTTTTTTTAATTTTTTACATTTTCAGCTTGTTTGCTGTTTGATTGATTGATTAAAGGGGTTTGTCTTTGTTGGAAACTTTAAAAAAATGGCTATATATATATATATTATTTTTGGCTATAACCAATTATATGTGAACAATCAAAATTTGGTTTAAAATGTTTGCGTAATCCCCCAGGGCATAATCAGTAAAATCACACGCTACAAATCTGCCTTCCGTGAGAAGCTAATATCAATTCCAACATCGAAGTTCGGTACGATTCTGCTTATATTGCTTAATCAATCATATTGTTAAAAAGAAATAATATATCAATCATCAAAAAATCCTCTACGAACGAACTCACAAAAATGAACTATTCGTACCAAAAAATGCATTATTCTGGTAAAATTTTGACTTAATTTGCCTTTCCTGTGAGATCATAACTCATGTCTACAACATCATATTTTGGTCCTGATCTCTGATTATATCACTTAAATAAATATTTTACAAGGATAAGAGCGCGAAAAAGTTATCACATCTTAATTTCCTATAAAAACCTTCAAACTAAAAACAAATGCCACTTTTGTCATAAAACTATTGTTAAATCGTATAAAATTACATTAACACGCATGTTTTTGTTGGGTTTCATGCCATAATGAAATTATCAAATATTCGGTGGATTAAAAGGGTTTGCCTTTGTTGGAAACTTTAAAAAATTGGCCTTATATTTTTACTTGTTTAAAATTTTGTTTATAACTTGCACAATCATGCTAAATCTACACGCTACAAATTTGCCTATCTCCGTGAGAATTTGGCCACCAGACAAAGGGGTCCACAACAGATCGTGCGGATTTCTGGTTATTAAATTAATTATTGCTTAAATAAATCATAGTTTAAAAAGAAAGTAATGTTATAATCAATAATCAAAAGTTCTCCAGAAGTTAAAGAACTCCAAATTAAAACTTTTTCGTAGACAATATCCATAAATTTGTTGGAAAATCAAATCATCTTAATTTAATTTGCCCCTTCCGTGAGACCATAGCGCACGTCCGACTGCAAGATTGGTCCAGTATCTCTTGTCATAATCCCCCCCCCCCGCTTCAGATGACAGGATGAGATTTTTTTTTTTTTTTAATTTTTTATCTGAAATTACACTGGATCCGGTTGTAGACCACCTACCGAAACGTTTTCCGAAGTTTATATTGGACAACCGTTGCAAAGAAAACCGCAAACCTTGTTTTGAACTTGCCTGCTATCGGTAATCGTTCCCCATAGAAAACCATGCTTTGCTTTCTGTCGGGCACGACAGAAACTCTAAATCATCATCTTATTACTAATACGGGCGTATTCAACTTATTCACTCAGGTGTGATCTAATAATTGGTAAGCATTCCAAAATGTTCAAAACCGTGGTTCAGAAAAATTGGGGGGCCTTCTTTCCTGGAATCCTCCTCATGTCCCTTTAATTAAGTTAATATTTTAAGGAGAACAATGCCAAAGTTATGACCTTTTCTAAAATTAACTTAAAAGACCTTTAAAAAATACCACACTTTTTTTATTTCTGACTTAGCGTCACACACAATTTTCTGCATTTTTTAATATTGTCTTGACACTTAATGACATTAAAAGGTTAAATTTTGTTTTAAAATGGTTGCATACTTCATGCTAAATCGACATGCTACAGAATTTGCTTCTGTGAGAACCTGGCAACCGTCCACTGGTTTGTTAGAAATGATAAAAATGCCTACATTTTAATTTAATATGGTCGTTGCAAATTAAAACACATATAAAATTGTTACAATTTTGTTTAAATGTTGCTTAATCATACTACAATCTACATGCTATACGGATTTGCCTTCCGTGGAACTGACAACCCGTCCCACTTGCCTGCCGTTTCGTGATTATTTTTGGTTAAATTACTTTAAACAAATTAATAGTTTTTTGCAATGGAAATTAATATTAAAATTCATCTAAAAGACTCTAAGAATGCAGAACGCGGAAAAATGAAAACATTTTTAATTACCAAATTTGCATAATCCTATTAAAATTCGAATCATCCTAATTTGCCTTCCGTGAAGATCATGCGCCTGTTCACAGCAAATTTGGTCCCCCACCTTGATTGTATTGCTGATATTGGCCAGATTAGGGATAAACAGCACAAAGACTAATGGCATCTTAAACTAACTTAGACCTTTAAAATACACATACATCTTTAAAAAGATTTCACATCAAAATCTTGTATATTCTATTCAATTAACATTAGGGTACCCTTTCTTTTTTTCCAGTTAAGAGGTCCCTTAGGGTACCCTTCCATTTTTCAGGTAAGAGGTACCTACCAACTTTAGTTCGTTTGTGACATGAACGTACTCACAAAATCGGCGGATTAAAGGTGGTTTTTGTTCATTAGAAAAGTAAAATTTGCCTACATTTATTTAATAGGTCTTGGCACTTAATAACACATAGAAAATTATAACATTCTTTAAATGTTGAGAATCATACTAAAATCTGCATGCTACTGCTTTGCCTTCCGTGGGACCTGGCACCCATCCAATGCCTGTTCGGTGGATATTTCTGGTCACATAAATTGCTACTAAATTAAGTTTAAAGTTAAAGTACATACTATAAATGATAATGTAAAAGCCTCTAAGAATTAAGAACACGCGTAAAATAAAAATTAAAACACAATTTGCATAATCCTATTAAAATCGAATCATCCTAATCTGCCTTCAGGCGAATTCGTGGAATAAATCTCAGTCCACAGCACGTTTGGTCCGCCCTGTGATTGTATCGCTCAAGTCGCCTTATTAGGGATAAACACCACCGAAAGAAATTACATCTAAATTACTTAATAACTTTAAAAAATACACTACTTTTAAAAAGACAACATTTCATTCACCTCATCGAAATATTGCATAATTTCTATTCACATTAACATAAAAACAACCTTTAGAAGATCGTTGTGACATACCGTCTCACAAAATCAGCCGATTTAAAGGTGGTTGGGGTTCTTTAGAAAATGTAAAAATTGCCTACATTTATTTAATTTCTTGGGGATTAATACCATGATAAAATGTTAAAATTTTGTTTAAATGTTGAATATTTTTATTTTTTTTACATTTTGTAGTGTATTAGCCCATGTATCGTATAAGCCCGTCACACACGTCCACTGCCATTTCGGTGATGATTTCTGGTTGAAATTGCTAATAATATAGTTTAAAGGAAAGTCATATTAAGAAAATGTAATCTAAAGCCTCAGAAAGTAAACTCTTAAAAATGAAAACATTTTAATACTCAAATTGCATAATCCTATACAATTCGAATCCTTCTAATTTGCCTTCCGTTGGATCATGCGCATATCAAAAGCAAGTTTGGTCCCCACCTGTATGGTATAATTTAAATCGCCCATATTAGGGCTAAACATCACCGAAGATAAATGGCATCTAAATTACTAAAGACTTAAAAATCAACATCCTTTAAAAAGACCACATTTCATTCATTCATGGCCGCAATATTATATAATTCTATTCCAAATGCATTAAAACTACTTTTAGTTCGTTTGTGACTTGAACGTCTAACAAAAACGGCGATGAGGTGGTTGTGTTCTTTATCAAAAATTAAAATTGCTCATTTTTTTTTTTTTTTTTTTTTTTTTTTTTTTTAAATAAAAGTTAAAATGTTGTTTAAAATGTCGCATAATCATGCTAAATCTACATGCCTTCCGTGGGAACCTGAGAACAACGACCTGATCATCTTGATATCAAAATCGATATTCCGGGTAAATCTGGGTTCCAAAGACGATCGGAACCGCCACCTTTAATAGGGTCCTTGGCAATTAATAACCCATTGAAAAGGGTTAAAATCCTGTTTAAAATGTTTCATCACTCATGCTAAAATCTACAGTCTACAGATTTGCCTTCCGTGAGCACCTGGCCCCTCCACTGCCAGTTCGTATGATTTCTTCTTGTTATTGCTAAATAAATCATAGTTAAATGAAAGTTATATTATAAATGTATTCTAAAAGCCTCGAAGAATAAAGACACATAAAATGGAACATTTATACATAAAATTGCATAGTCTAAAAGCCGCTAAAATCAAGAATGGCTTAAAAATGAACATTTAAATACTCAACATTTGCATAATCCTATTAAATTTCAAATCTTCTAATTTGCCTTTCGTGAGATCATGCGCATGTTCACCATGACATGCGCTTGTCACCTTAACATTAAAACAAATTTTAGGTTTTTTGTTTGTGACATGAACGCTCACAAAACATCAGATTAAGGTGGTTTGTGATTGTTGATAAATGAAAAATTTGCCTGTGCCACATTTAATTATATTATGTCTTGGCACTTAATAATATATCTAAATTTAGTAAAAATGGTTGCATAAATCCTGCTAAATCTACATGCTACAGATTTACCTTCCGTGAGAACCTGGCCCACCCCCTTCCACTGGCCATTTCGGTATGTATTTACCTTGTAAATTGCTTAAATAAATCATTGTTTAAATGGAAGTTAATATTATAAATGTAGTCTAAAAGCCTCTAGAATAAAGAGCACATAAAATGGAAACATTTTAATACATAAAATTGCAAATAATCCTAAAAATAAATTCAAATCATCCCTAATTTGCCTTCAGTGAGATAATGCGCATGTCCACAGCACGTTGGTCACCACCTGTGATTGTATCGCTTTTAAAAGGCGGCCTTATTAGGGATAAACATCACCAAACCAAAGAGTATTAACATCTACTTAACTTAAAAGACCAGTAAAAAATCAACATACCTTTAAAAAGACAACATTTTACTTCATCCAATATTGTATCTTCTTTTCAAGATTACCATTAAAACAACAAATTTTAGTTCGTTTGTGACCTGAACGTCTCACAAAATCAGCAATTAAAGGGGTTGGGATTGTTAGAACATTAAACATTACCTACATTTTATTGACTAGGTTTGGCAATTAATAATATATCTAAACGTTAAAATTTAGTATAACATGTTGCATAATCATGCTCCTCTCACTGCTACAGATTTGCCTCCGTGAGAACCTGGCCCCCCCCGTCCCTGCCCAGTTCGGTAATGAATTTCCTTTGTTAAGTTGCTTTAAATAAATCATTGTTTAAAAGGAAAGTTAATATTATAAATGTAGTTCTAAATCCTCTAAGAATAAAGAGCCGCATAAAATGGAAACACTGTTAAAAACATAAAATTGCATAATCCTATTAAAACAAATCGATCAAGCCTATAATTTGCCTTCCGTGATATCATGCGCTGTCCACAGCACGTTTTGTCACCACCTTGACTGTATCGCTTTTAAAAGTTCGCTTATTATGGATAAACAACACCAAAGAGTAATTACATCTAAATAACTTAAAAACCTTTAAAAATCAACATACATTAAAAGACAACATTTCATCCAAATATTGTATAATTCTATTCAATTAACATTAAAACAAATTTTAGTTTTTTTGTGACATGTACTTCTCACACCAAATCACAGAATTAAAGGTGGTTTGTGATTGTTAGAAAATGTAAATACTCCTTTCTTTAATATGGTCTTGGGCCATTGGTAATATATCTAAATGTTAAATTTAGAAGTATAAATAGGGTTGCCTAAATCATGCGAAAATCTACATGCTACAGATTTGACTTCCGTGGAACCTGGAACCCGTCCACTGCCAGTTCGGTATTGATTTCTTGTAAATTGCTTAACTAAATCATTGTTTAGAAGGAAGTTAATATTATAAAATGTAGTCTAAAGCCTCTAAGAATAAAGAGCACATAAAATGGAAAATTTTACTACATAAAATTGGCATAATCCTATTAAAAATCACATCGTCCTAATTTTGCCTTCCGTGAATCAAGCGCCTGTCCACAGCACGTTTGGTCCCACCGTGATTGTTCGCTTTTAAAATCGGCCTTATTAGGAGAAAGCACCAAAGAGTAATTACATCTAAATTACCTTAAGACCATAAAAATACAACATACCTTTAAAGACAACATTTCATCCCAAAGTATTGTATAATTCTATTCAAATTAACATAAAACAACTTGAGTTTTTTTGTGCCATGAACGTCTCACAAAATCAGGGGATTAAAGGTAGGTTGTGATTTTTAGAAATGTAAAAAATTTACCTAACATTGATTTATATGGTATTGGGCATTAATAATATATCATAAAATGTTCAAATTTTCGTATAAAATGTTGCATAATCATGCTAAAATCACATGCTACATATTTGCCTTCCGTGAGAACCTGGCCCACGTCCACTACCAGTTCGGTAATGATTTCTTGTTAAATTGCTTAAATAAAAAATCAAAAACTTAAAAAATAAAATGTTTAATATTATAATGTGTCTAAAAGCCTCTAAGAATAAAGAGCGCATAAAAGGAAACATTTTCATACTAAAATTGCATAATCCTATAAAAAATCGAATCATCCTAATTTTCCTTCCGTGAGATCATGCGCATATCCACATCACGTTTGGTCCCCCACCTGTGATTTGTAATCGCTTAAAATTCGCCTTATTAGGATAACCTCACCAAAGAGTAATTACAAATGTAAAAATTACCTACTTTTATTCATATGGTCTTGGCAATTCATAATATATCTAAAATTTAAAATTTAGTATAAAATGTTGCACTAATCATGCTAAATCTACATGCTACAGATTTACCTTCCGTGAGAACCTGGCCCGTTCACTGCCATTCGGTAATTATTTCCTTGTTAAATGCTTAAATAATCATTGTTTAAAAGGAAGTTAATATTAATAAATGTAGTCTAAAAGCCCTCTAAGAATAAAGAGCACATAAAAATGGACATCTAATACATAAAATTGCATAATCCTATTAAAACGCATCATCCTAATTTGCCTTCCGTGAGATCATGGCGCATGTCCACACCACGTTTTGGGTCACAACCTGTGACCAAGAGGGTGGAAGCCCATTCAAAAGCCCACCAGTCGTGTGTGTCCGTACCGTCGGCTGGGTGCGGACATTTTGAATATTGCAACGGAATAATTAATTAGTTTTGGGGTGCTTGTAATACACACATATGTCAATTCGATACAACAATCCGGGCAAAATATCAGTTTTTGATTTGTGATGCTATGGGTGGTTAAATTTTGTACTACCCATGGCCACACAACGAATGAATGACCCTTATTCGTCTTGATTTAAATAACCGCCTCAATGAATACATCTTTCACCTAAGCGCGCATGTGCCTTATGGGGAAAAAAGAGTATCTGAGACACCATGATCCAGTGGACTATTATTACACCTGGCACCTCTAACACATACAATCAATTTTGTATCACTTATCACGACCGATTTGGTGTATATGCAAAGCGGCACCCACAGATGTGGAAGAAGCGGAGGCAGCCATTGCTTCTATTGTTGGTACTCTACTAAATTTTCTTTGTTGTCGGCAAAACATGCAAGATGATTTCTAAACTGACGTAACGCTTTACCTCTCATCTATATAGAACCTCTTTTGGCCTGTGACTAGTATCGCTTTTAAAAGGCGGCCTTATTAGGGATAAACATCACCACCCCAAAGGTAATATACATCTAAATTAACTTAAAGACCTTTAAAAATACAACATAAACCTCTAAAAAGCAACATTTCATCCAAAGTATTGTATAATTCTATTCAATTCAGCATTAAAAACATTTTAGATAGTTTGTTATATGACTTCTCACAATCGCGGATTAAAGGTGGTTGTGGGTTCTTAAAAAAAATGTAAAATTGCCCTGCATTTATTAATATGGTCTTTGGCCAGTAATAACTATATAAATGTTAAAATTGTTTTTAAAATGTTACATATCATGCTAAAATCTACTGCTACAGATTTGTCCTTTCCTGGACCTGGCACCCATCACTGCCGGTTTCGGTGATTATTTCTGGTCAAATTACTTAAAGAAAACATACCAGTCTAAAATGTCAATATAAAACAAATTAATATTATAATGGCACCTAAAAGTCTCTAAGAATGAAGAAGCGTAAAAATGAAAACATTATTAAACCCAAATTGCATTTTCCATATCAAACTAATTGAATCATCCTAATTTGCCTTCCGTGACATCATGCGCATGTCCAGCGCCAATTTTGGTCCCCCACCTGGATTGTATCGCTGAAATATCGGCCATATTGAGATAAAAAGCACCAAAGAGTACTGACATTAATTAACTTTAGCTTTAAAATTCAATCATACCACCCTTTAAAAAAAAGACAAGATTTCATCCAAAGTATTGTATAATTCTATTCCAATTAACATTAAAACAACTTTTAGGTTCGTTTGTGACATGACGTCTCACAATCAGCGGATTAAAGGTGGTTGTGTCGTTAGAAAATTAAAATTTGCCTACATTTATTTGATATGGTATTGCATTAGATAACACATATAACTGTTAAAATCTTGTTTTAAAATGTTGCATATCATTGCTAAATCTACATGCCTACAGATTTCCTTCCGTGAGAACCGGGCACCCCGTTCACTGCCAGTCAGTGACGATTTCTGGTTTACATTTCTTAAATAAATACTTACACATACATAATACTCCATGTTGCGATGATATAAAAACTTATCTCTTTTAAAATCTTATCTCTATTTTTTATTATTATTTGTATTCTAACATACTCTTCGCATTTAACCACCACCATCATCATTTAAATGCACTTGTCGTGATTTTTGCAACTATTGAACGGCAATTCATATCTTTGAACGCTGCTGTTTTTCTTACTTTTCATGTGCTTTTTTTGCTGAAAAAAATAACTTCTTAGGAGAATTCTAGAACTTATTCTGCACTTTTAAGGCTATAGTGAGTCTCCTTCAAATTTTACAAATCTTTCACTTTCGGATGTATCACTGATAATGATATTGTCCCGGGATGTGTCAATCAACCAGTTAGCTCAGGCTAACTTCTATTTTAAATCAATTATAATATCCTACATACTACTACTGGCTGTTGATTATTCCACAGGTATAATTTGGGTTCACTTGGTGAGCTATTATATTAATCTGTTTTGACCACTTGGTAATTTGAACCTCCATTGGATGCCGCGAATGAACCCCCAATTACGCTAAATCTGTTATTTTAGTTATTGAATATTTTTTTCCTGGCAACGAGTACCCCACTTAACTTGCCCCTATCAAAAAAAATGGCAAGTTGTGAAAAGGTGAGTTGTACTTAAAGCGAGTTGTGGATCGATGTTTAGTCAAGTTATGGCTACTTGTTTTGTAACTAAGTTTACTATTTTTTATTTAACCCTCATCCTCCGCGCAGAGCTATATTTTGTATTAGTCTTTCCTACTTTCCTCAACAGCACAATCAAATGGATCTATATTTTTCACAATATATTTATTTGGTATCAAATTGAAGGTCTATATCTATTCTATCCAATTAAATTTGTTGCTTGATGAGAACATGTACTATGATATCATGATTACGTCTTATTCATTTTTCAAGTGCAGGATACTCATATTGGGATGTAGCGTATGCTATGAAGATGAAGAATGTTAACCAAAATGCTATTTCTTGGTGCATCGGTACTTATTCACGAAACGAACTTTTTTTCTACATGCTACAAACTTCAAGTGAAAATTCGGGAAAAATAGAATTTTGAAGTGTTTGATATGATACTTAGGGCCGACTTACATTTGGAAAAAACCACTGCACCTTTCCCAATGTGGAGTTTCATTCACCCCAACCGATTACTTGAGGACTTACCCTCCCACATGCCTCCTCAAATTTCATTCATTTTTGTCCCAAAGAGTAAATATAGTAAGGGGTCATGCAGCCTTTTGGCAAGTTACACGTGAAAAAAAGTATTAAACAACCATAAGTGGTGGTAACCTGCCCCCCCTTCGGAGGATTAGGGTTAAGGGGTTATGTTGCTTCTCTCTCCGTAATCCACATCAAACTCTCATGGTCGTAGCAATTAAGGGAATGTATCCCCACCCATTGAAATAGATGAGGAGATATTAACACTTGTATACTTTTTTGTTTCTATCTACACACTAACTGCTAGTTCATCCACACTCACTGGATTATAAGTGTGCCAGGATAAATATCATATTACCCATATTTTGAAATTGGCCGGACTGGTTTACAATCATCTTACTTTAACCTTCGCAAGCCATTAAAAATGGCCATTCTCTTCTTGCTCACCTTCCTTTTAAAAGGACTTTTTACTTATAATACACCTCCAACGGTGAGCTGTGCCAAGCATGTTTACATATTACAACTAACATTCAACATTCATACCATTGTTTATTTTTACCTAATAATTTAAAGGCAACATTAAAACTTGACTAATGCACATTGAATTATATTGATTGCCTATAATGAATGGTACTGAGAAAAAAAAAAGATTCAGATGAATTGATACATGTGCTCGGCATCAATGAATTCGAGATAGATAGATCATATGCTTAAATACAGATAACACAAATTTAGAATCACCAGGTTTATCCCCCCCTGTCAAGTACACTTTTTTGCACTTTAAAATTTATAATAGATAATATAATATTATCATTACAGAGCCCTTGATTAATGACTAAAACTAAGATACAATAATTCAGTAAATTGTGATAATATATTGCTTATTTGTACTTGCTCCACAACTCCATAACTTGTCTTAAAATAGCTGTATCCGTCACAACAATAACATGAGCTACAACTCGCTTTTAACTCCCTCTAAATTCACTCTTTTGCTTTTTTACACAGTAGTAAAGCTAATCAGTTACATAGACATCATGACACCCCCTTCTGTTCTACTACTATGTACAGCAAGCTCCGCCTATATCAACCTTCAGCCCGGCTTAAACAATAGATGGCGCATTATAGAGATCTCAGGAAGGAAATTGTTCCTGATGGAAGGCAAAAACAGGTGATTATGCCCTATATCACTAACTGAGGGGGAACATGCTTCTCTGAACTGTGCATCCTATCCCTATTTGAAATTTGTTTTGGGAATCAGGGTTTTCTGCGAGTGTAATTATTTCAAGTATGCACTCTATATAAGTCATGGCATTGAAGTTTTGACCTTATTTTGACGTTGGACCCCCAATTCACCACAGGTCAAAGAGGTGTTGTTTGTTGAAAAACTTGCAATAAGTTTCTGAAAGTTTTTTAACATATTCATTGAGATACAGTGGAAACCTAACACTTTACAGTGACAAATTGTACTTGCCTTATGCTATCTTCTGGCAACACAAACAGTTCTGTTTTTAGAAGTGGTAATAGCATCTGATAGTGCCCTCTACCTTATCAACACTTAATTTTAACAAAACTAGTCCATATCAGCCACTGGAATCCTTGGTACACCAATGTATCATACCAAGGAATTTGCATTGCAGTTTTCATTCTCAAAACATGGTCAAAGGTCACATGGGTATTAATAGGTCAATCTTGTGTACACCCCAAGTAATTAGCCAGTGGTTCTTTGAGCAATTTGGTGGCTGGCGGCAATTTATAGATTTTAATAAAAGGGGTCAAGCGTAATGTAGGGGTCATACCGGTCAATACACATGGTATAATCGGAGCCGGGTTCGTTGAGCATGATTGAACTAATACATCCTTTGCTAAGGAACTTGCATTTGACATAAAAAATAGGGTCAACGCTCAATCAGGCTCATTAGAGGTTAATCTGTGTCCAACTGAAGAGTTTTGGGTAGGTTATTTATTTGTTAGCAAGTGTGATGGTCTTAGCACCTTACTTGCCACCAGAAAGGACATTAATAGTTTAACCACATTAGTTCAAAGGTCACATAGGGGTCTTTAGAGACAACCTGTGTACAAAACTGGTGAATATAGGCCAGATTCTTTTATCCACAAAAGTTTGAAGTTAATAAGTCAATGTGTATAAGCACGTGAACAAGAGCTTGACAAGATATTTTATTATAGCAATAAAGGGGAATAAGAGTGGAAAAACACAAATACAATTTCACAGATATGACCTGACATTTGCTTTGACCTGCAGATCGCATATCATACCCATGTTGTTTAGCCAATTGTCCTTTGGTGCAAAGTGTATTTTTTTCCCTTTTTCCAAAAAATGCCTCAAAAATCTTGAAAAGGCCAAGATCTTTTTGGGGCTTGTGCCTCCCTGAGCCCCCCCCCCAAAAAAACTAGAAAATATTTAGGACAAAATTCCTTAGGGAACAAAAATGGGTATTTTTTACCAATATGACCCTTATGAATGGGTAAGGGTTTCAGTCCAGCTGCACACCCCAACCCTCAACCAAAGGGAGTAGCCCCATCCCATGGAGAACAGGCAAAATTACTTAACTTGTTGTGTAGTCCAGGTTTACCAACTCTGACTTCTGTATAGCATCTATTTGTAAAGAATATTAAAGCAGTGGTGATGCTTTCTGACATAAGATGATTTCTGTTTTTACTCCAAAACAAAAGATTTGCCTAAAAGTAATCAAAAATTCAGAAGTCCTAAAATTGACAAAGACGACTTGAAAGCTAACTCTTATCCATGTACAACCTGTAATTAAGTTGGAGATAACCCAATTGGTAGTGCTTGTTTTAAAAGCTCCTTTTAAGAACATTTAGACTCTGAAAGGCAATACTTTTGACCCAATTCTGTGAAAAACAGGTCACTATTTCATGTAATATAGTCAATCCAGCCAGAGACAGCTCATTGTGGCACATATCTGCTAATGAATTAAAATTGCTGTGATATAAACGGAAGAGGCGCCAATTCCGAGTAAAAATACATACAAATTCCATATTTCTATTTTCTGTTTATCCCTATTATCCCTATAATCTTGTTTTTTTTGCCCTATATTTACCCTAGATTTTGCAAGGGTGATTGTAGCCATGTGAATGTCCTGGGAGCGAAAATGGAACTTGAGTGGATTTCACTTAAGATTAGAGTATTTATTAGGCAGTCTATAGAGTATCTCACTCTCAAAATGGGGGTGAATGGAATACTTTTCACTAGCCAAGCACCAGCATCGCAGGTTTTTGCCTAGTCCAGTTCAGCAGCCACCGAGAATGCCAGCGTGGCTACATTGTACGTGAGGTCAGTGGACGAGTGCACTAGGGGCCCTCTCGACAGATAGTTTCGCCCAGGAAATACATCAGCAGTAGACAAAAAAGTCAATCTTGAATGAAGGTTTGTGGATACTATATTAGCTAGCAATTGAATAAAATTAGGCAATTCTCAGCTGGCTTTTCTCTGAATTGATAGGGTGGAGATTTGGAGGACTGGCAGCAGTAGTACCCAAACAGGGATCACTTCAAATTAGCACCATTAACCTTAATGGTTCAGCCAAAATCTGAGGTTTCTTTGATGCAAAGATTATTAACAATATAAAGATAGCATTGAACTACCGTATTGATTAAAGGTATGCCTTAGTGAGCTAAATTTCTTGCCACCCAAAAAGTTGGGAAAATAGTTAATTATCACTTTACGAGATGAATCTCGATAGATGGACAAGGTGACACCCCATTTCTTCTTCTGCGGAAATAAGAACTTGGGCAGACAAGGAAAGCAAGTTTGGCCAGATTCGCCCCTCACCCCATCCAGTCTCCCTCGCATTCTTTTGGATAATTTCCCACAGGAGGATAGCTCTACAACCTGAAAGCGTGTATCAAGGTTGAGGAAGATTTGTGGAGGTAAGCAAGGTTGGCTCCGGTGAGTTTGGCAGCGTCTTCAAATGCATCAATAAACTGATGGCGGTCTCTATGCAATCAAGAAGTCAAGCTCCATTGCTGGCTCTACATTTGAGTAAGTGAAGGCTTATATTACTTAACATGGCAACTTTTTTTAGCTTAATTTGAAAGTCTTTAAATTGCATTTGCTGCAACTACATGCATATTTGACACTTGATGCCCACTTGCTTTTGTTTTTGTGTACTTCTCAAAACCCAAATACCTCAAATGTCATATTTGTACGTGACAACAAGATAGCTAATCTGGTGAAAACTTGGCACACAGACCTGTAGGAATGTCGAACTACCTTGTACTTGCATGCGTGTAAGCTCTCAACATTACAGGGGGTAGGCACATGCCAACCTAACACACAGAACACCTTGACAGCTTCAGCGTAACCCAGAGGGTTGTTTTGCAGTCAATCCAAATGATTCACCAGTTTTGGGAAATTTCACCTCAATAGGTCATGTGATCACATAAAAATCCTATTCTTAACACATAAAACCCCTGACTTTAACGCCATTTTAGCCCACAAAGTGTTAGTAATGGGAATTTGTTGCATGATTATAGAAAAGGTCTTGTGGTTTCTTATACTTTTGGAATACTTTATTCCTTAAGTACTGACATGTGTGTAGTAACGTAACTGTATAGGCACAATTGCTATGCATCATGGATTGATTCAAAACACCCTCGGGGATCTGGCGTAACCCGAGTGGTAGTCTTATTAAAAGACCTAACGGTAGGAGGGCGCTCTTACGCATATCGAACGGTCACACACAAACTTGACTAAAGGCTAGGCCTGGTCACAAATATTTAAATTAGGCACAGGACTTTTGCGTGATCGCGCAAAACGCACAAAAAATCATGAATTTTGGGGTCTATCACGATTTTGTTGGTCCATCGCAAATTTTCACGATTTTGTAAAAAAAACCACCTTTTTAATGTTAATTCGCCAATAAAAACAAACTGATTATTAAATCATTATTATGCAAACGTCGGCGAAAATTGATGACTCACCAAGCTTCCAATAAATGCAAAATATAGTCCAAATGTATTTCCTAGCATAGAACCCTACTTCTAACCTTGATTCGTTGCACACAGATGACCCGACCTATTTTCCATTGTGAAGCGTCACGATATGGTTTCGCTTCGGTGCATTAAACAATAATATTGATGCATGCTATCAAAGCTATCAATGCGCGGTATCGGGTCTTTGTTCATAATTGGTTTATCCATGGGATAATCTCTTCGGAATTAAACAAATTCGGACTTCGGTATTGTGGAAGAGATGAAACAACAACTTCCCACATTCAGGGGCAAGAGTGGAAAACCCATCACGTCGACCGGGGATTCCCCACTGGGATTCCCACGTGCGAAAGTAAATTATACGTCAGGATGTAGGAGGCATCAGCCCCCGTCAGTACCATCTCATCTGATTCAAATATTTTATTTCGGAATAAGAAGTGAGAAATAATAGGTGATAATGATGTGCTGCTTGACATTTTAAGCAAGAAAAGTAAGAAATGGATGTTAACTTGGAAGTTTTGACATGTTTTTTGCACAGACTTTTTCGTGTTACTGGTTGACTAGCATGGCCAACATTCGGACACGTATTTTCGCGCTTTTGACTTAAAAAAATCGCGCATTTCAAAATACGGGCTGCGCTTTTGCCGTTTTAAATCGCGAAAAACTCCGGTGCCTACTTTAAATTTAAATGACCGTTATTGGAAATGCACTGTTTTTTTCAGCGAGGTTTAATCCACTAACTCCTGATTTTGACTTCAATTTTTTTCTTAACTTATCCGGCGATATTACTAATATCATTTGTAATGTCACTTGACAGAGACTGCCATAGTAAATGCACGTAGCATTTCCCCAAATTACGTTTGGCACTCCGAATTTCCCCAAGCTAGCAGATAGTGTCCTACCCCCCCCCACCATTACAATACAAATCAAGACAAGAAGGTCAAAGCTTACTTGCCCTATTACATTTTTCATTCTCCTTAACATCTTATATCCCAATAATTGTTGTCATTGCTTCAGCAGACAAATGGCTCTGAAAATGAAGGTATGCCCATGCTGTGGCTAGGCACTGACATCCATGTCGTCAGGTACTTCTCTGCCTGGGCAGAAGGTGGTCACATGTTGATACCAAATGAATTCTGCAATGGTAAGGATTGTGTTATTACAGTTTTTTTGTACAAGAATGTTTTACTTAAATCAAGGGTGTCCAACCTCCCCACACGGGTCATTTGCGGCCTGCTAAGAGCTTCATCATGTGGCCCGCGGCGTGGTACTTCCTAGAAAATGAAAATGAATAAATATCTTAGTAAATAGATTAAAAGAAGGTGACATTTGAATTAGTTCAAATTCCTCAATTCGAAACCGAACTTTTTAACGATGTTGGAAAAATTAGTCCAATTTCATCAATCTCAAATCAAAATTTTCTTAAAATGGTGGGAAAATTAAAACAAAAATATTCAAAATGAAGCCAATTTTTTTCAAAATTTGACTAAAAAGATTCAACAGAAATGTAGAATTAATGTTAAATTGACCTAAAAATCTACATTCTCTGGTATTGTATGGGTCCCTTTTTGGCAGAATTATGGTATAGATTGGTCCTATACTTACAGGGACTTTTGTAGGCTGTATAAATAAATTGAGAGCCCTTGACTATTTGTTTGCGGCCCAGTAGTTGTGGATTCAACAAGTGCGGGCCCCCTGTGTCCAAAAGGTTGGACACCCCTGAACTAATCAAGTGTCCTTCATCAACTGAAATGGATGATGTATAAAACTGCCCACAACAGTCATTTTTTAGATTTGCCTCCACTTGCTATATGGGTGCTGTCCAGGACCAGGAAAGATATTTATAAATGCAAGGTGGTTAGAGGTATCTACCTAAAGTTTCCATATTTTACAGTTTCAAGTACAAGAAAGTGTTCTCTTTGACCTCCGTGTTACTTATGGACCCATGGACCGGGCATGAAATGTTAAAGCCAGAGAAGTGGTTTGATTTAATGTCAACTTGTCTAGTAACCAAAGGGTCTCTATATAGATTCAATGATTCATGCTTATTTTTACCAATCTCTGGAATATTATATCTACTGGAGATAGCTCTCAGTGATTTCCTCAAAGCAATGTTCATGAAACAACAGCCTTTGTGAAATGCTTGATCCAACTCCAACATTACCAATTTTTTATATTCAATGAACTATGACTGCTATATAAAGGCTTGCTCAGAGATTTTGAAATATATTTTTTTGTTTTATTTGTTTTTAATTGAAAATAGGCCACTGAAACTAAAGATAGTCATGTAAAATAATCAATTCCAAGTGAGACGAATCGAAATCGAATCTCACTCCCTCAGTTTGCTGTTCAAGCCCAGTGATTATAAACAAGCGAGGGTAGTTATTACCCACATTTCACAGAGTAAGCAGTACTATCGTAATTACACTCACATTTTTTCTTCAAGGAATATTTATTCTAAGAGAAAAAATTCCAAGAGTGAGAAATTTAAAAATATGAAGCATGAATCTGTTGGTTACTGGTGTTGCTAAGGACTCTCAAAATATTTGTTTAAATAGTAAAAGACAAAGTATTTCACCCTCGATACGTGAGTGAGAGAATTGCTGGTAAAGTGATAATGTTGTACACTGCTGTCTTCATGTCTCTTCAGGTGGAAAAAGTCTGGCTGATGTGATACAAGAACATGAAAGAAACCGAAGAACACTTTACAGAGGGTTGGAATGAAACAGCTTCTTCTAGAGATAGCACAAGGGATTGCACTTCATCCAATCTCAGGGACTAGTTCAATTGGATATTAAACCTGGTAGAAGCGATATTATTGAGCCAAAACGTATCTTGTCAAGATGAGTTCATTAAATTGCTAACAGATTCATTACTTGTGTTTCATACTTGACGGGCAATGGAAGTTGATTCTGTTTCCTTGTTGGAGATTTTAAAAGGCGACGAGGTCCAATTTCATATTCATATTTGCGTCATTTCATTATTACTGTCATTTCATTATTACCTCTGAAAGACATCTTGCAATATTACAGTACTAACCATATATTTGTTACATAAAAACCAAAGTTTAAAAGTGCATGATTAAACAAAACAGGGGCTATTTGCAGGTTTATTTCTGCAAAACTTTTTAAAAATCCGTTTAAAAATAGGGCTGTGTGACATATTCCCGGGTACCCGCCCGTTTACGTCTTACCAGGGAAGAATTTATCGAGCGGGTTTCCGAAAATGCACTTTTAAAAAAATAGACGTGTAAAATTTTTACCCCTTCTTTTACTACTCACGAGTCTCACGGAACAATATTACATCCTGAATGAAAAAAACATATCCATTAACCTGTTATACCCAGATGGGATGCCAAACGTTGATATTTATAGCTTGATGGAAGTTGTTGCCGTTGTATTAACCGCAAATCGCCATACAAACATTACCTAGGCTGGTGGTACAGCAACATTGCATATTTCTTGATGCCTCCACATTCCCTTGATGGAAAATTCACACCGCGTTGGTGTTTAGGTCGGCTCGTTAAGTTGGTAATAGCTGTACTACGGGCGGTGTTTACGTCAATCTCGCCGATTTGTTCAGCTGACCGGCGTGTTCAACGATCGGTTTTACGTGTGAATGGCGTTTTAGGATGAAATAAGTTTAAATAAAAGTACCCGATTTGTAGTAAATAAAGGAGTTCGTCTAATGAATTACATAGAACAGGTGTGTTTTCATCGCCAAAACATGGAAATATTTGACGGTATGTATTGTCAGGGATTTGTTTCTTCTTCTAAACTTGGTGCCGAATTTTGCACTCAGGGTTCGGGGTACCCGGGTAATCGCACGAAATCAAAACGGGTACCCGGGAACTTGTTACCTGTTAGGTCACAGCCCTAGTTTAAAAAGCTTTTTGCACCTAGTATTATGACAATCAGCTACAATTCGGACAAAAATCTGGAGAAGAAAAAGTTCACTATTACTGGTATATGTGGACCAACCCTCCCAAGGAGGAGGAACATGCTTAAAATGAACAGGAAAGGTGATGCTTGAATATTGTGAGCAACTGAAAATATGTGTTTATTTCAAGTTTTCAAGAAAAACAGGTTTTTTTCACAAAATAATGAATATTGCCCACCGTGGCAATATGATGGAGCTCAAAGGAAATACCTAAGAATCGAATTCCCTTGGCCTAAAGGTGCAACAAGAGATTTGCGGCCACCCAAATATTGTGTCTATTAGTAGAGGTGGGCTATAGAAGGTTAAATGTGCAGATCACTTCGAACCCAGACTCATTTGATGACTTAATCCCTTGATCCCCACCTTTCGAGGAAAAAAATGAAAAAAATGCGGAAAACAGGGTTGCCCCATTCGAAAAAATCCAACCCTGGCCGCCAATTGTCAAAACTTTGCTTTTGTGACCAAATTAACTCGGTTTATTTTTGTGTTCAATTTGATAATTTTGGTGGCAAATACCCATGTTTTGGGGTATTTAGGAATCACGCTACGGCAACTTAATCTCACCACAGCCCTTTCGTTTTCTTGAAAATGCCGTTTGCTTAAAAATTGAGCTCTGAGGCCGCTTGCCCAGAAATGCGAATCCGATTGATCAAGGTGATTTTTACATTCAAAAAGTTGAAGAGAATTATTACGAACACTTGCTTAAAATTTGACTTGTGTGGTGTGTGTGGTTTTACAACTATAGGCTTTTATGTCATAAAAATGCCCCATTGAAACCTACACGTAAGAAAGTTCGTTTGACCCCTGTGTATTCTCAATGAGAGTGGTTTGTAAAAATTTTAAATTGATGCCATGGAAAACTGGTTAAGTGCGTACACACGCTCTAATATTTCAAAAAACTGAGAACTCAAAACATATTCTGATGATGCCCACAGTTAAAATTTAAAACTTTGATATGATATGTACTTTTGGGAAAAGTGCGCCCTCGCAGTCCCAATTTAAGGCTAACATGCCATAACGGAAAACGAAACCAGTGTGGTGAGATAGGAGTTGCATAGAATGATTCCTTGCAGGACCAAAAAAAATGCGCGTATGCCCATAAAATTGAAGGTGATTAACAAACCACACTTATCAAGTTATTGTCAAAAATATGATTTTGGCCCATTTGGCGGCATTTTGGATTTTCGTGGTGCACCTGGTTCTTAGCATTTTAATTTTTTTTCGGCAGGAGAAAATGGGATAAGCATAATTAACAGTCATCATTCTTAGCTGTGTGGAAAGTGATCTGAAACTATGGCCCAAAAATTGATCCCTGTATAGCCCCACCTCTAATATTAGTAATTCATATAGATTAGGATAGACACTCCAATAGAGTTCTTACCTTGTATTTGGCTACAGAAAGAAATGTATTAAAAAGAGAAAAAAGTGATGTGGATTTGCTTATAATTTCAAGTAAACATCCAAAGGCTGAATTTTGTATTTGCATACTATACAAATTTAGATTAATTTCACCATTTGGTCACCAAGAGACAATTTTTCAGGCCTAATCCTTTCAGATGGGGTATTTTTGAGGAAAGCTTTACATCAGAGCAAAATCGTACTTTCGATTTTTAGGCGACACTTATATGTTTTCTGAAATCTATCTTGTTGCAGCCTTTTTTTTAACACCTCGTCCTTTTTTACTTAAAATTAACAGAGATTTGTTTTTAAAAACAGGTTTTTTGTGAGCATATTTAGGAAGGAGTGCTGTTGTACAAAAAAGAAATGAGAAAATTAAACCACTTCAGTACAACAGTGCTGTCCTAATGCTTTGCAGTCAACCCCTTGAAGTCTAAGGCCAATTTGTGGAATCCATAGGGTTAAAATCGATTTACATGGAAAGGAAACCCAATAAAGCAGCAACTACTGTCTATTTTTTTTTGTGAAGAGTTCCCCTACTTGTTAAATTGGTGCGATTTTACATGTACAGCACAGCGAGTTGTGTTTTGGTAAATGTCTAGTAATCTTTATCTGTTAATCGGTTGAGTGGTACTAAAATTGCATGATTTAGCCCAAGCCCAATTATTGGTCAGAAGTCGAGTTGCAAAATGTAGAAAGGAGTGGCTGTGGGGTCCACTGCTGCCTAAATAAGTAGTACCTATTTAGGGTTGTATAGCAGTCACTATAAAGAGGCGCATGGTTTTCTGAAAAACATAACTAATTTGGGAAGCTGGGGATTTTTTTTTAAGCAGATGATGAATTATTACAACAATTGTGTAGATTTTGTCATTTTTATTGAAAGTACCTGTAGCTAGTGCTTTAGGCCAGTCACGTCTGAAGACCAGACAGACTACACCCTGATAAACTTCTGACCTCGAAATGGGACTTCTGTAATAGTTTACCGGTATTGATCTTCTTTTTTTTCTTTTTTTTTTTTTTTTTTAAAATTTAAAAGAACAAACAAGCAGATGAGAAGAAATGCATTTGATGTAAATGGTATCGCATAAGAAAACAATGTGCACAGTATCGATTTGAATCCCAGTAGAGGCGCTTCCAAATTCATTTCATAATCATTACATGTGGTTTCTAATCAACCTGCAACCTGCTCCTCAGGGTTTCATTTTGGCAGAGGTTACAGTAATAAAACATGGCTTGATTGATTTGCAGGGAACATTTTTATTACCCAAACGGATCAGTTTTACAATCAACTACAAAACTCACAAAGCATGATATGGAGGATGATGTAGATGAAGATGGAGATGGACTCTCCTCTATGCCAACAACTAAAGATGCAAGGACCAATCTACAAAATAGGTAAGTTCTTAAATTTTAACAATCCATGTACAAAATTAGGTGATACATTATTAGACCCTCTCCTACATTGTTAGCACATGGGATTGAACCATGGGCGCACATGCTTACTCCCAGAAATACAGCCCAGTTTGAGCTCTGGTAGAAATTCTAGAATCACTGGATATTTGTGGCGAAAAGTATTACGAGAAAGTACAAATGGAAGTTGTAAACAGAGCTGATACCAGCTGGTGACGTAAATTCAAGTAAATAGTCTCATATTACGCGCTGTTGTTTTAATTCATTCATGCCACTGGCAGGCATTAAGGGGCCTACACTCAATTCCTGTTTGCTCAATCATATGCTCTAAATGCCCAGCTGATACTAGCTTTTTGGGCTGGTTTCAAGAAATTCTGAAGATGGATAAATATTGAAAATTACGGTTTACAACAAAGGTGCACATAACAATCGGGAATCAGTTCTTGATTGTCATATACTATGGAGGCCACTAGACTTAAGCGCAGCTCTGATAATCTACAAAGAACGTATTGTTGAAAAATATAAATTAGGGGTATTGCTATGAGAGGTGTCCCGGTGGCATGGAAAACAAATTTGTAGGCAAAAAGGGATTGGGAAGGTCATCTTGAGGCCCCCCCCTCCCCAAGCTGCTGTTACCCCCCCAAAAAAAAGTTTCTGACATTAAAAAACGTTAAAGGGGGTCGATATAGAACTTTTCAATCGAGAACCAACACCCTCACAAGACTTAAAGTATGTCACTTGATTAAACTCTCATAATGATCCTGTGCATGGAAGCGGTCAAATTTTGAAGGGGGCTTTAAATATGGTGTTATAAAAGTGATAGGAATCTTGTTCAAAATTTAGGGAAGAGGGATGAGACCTCTTTGTTACCCACTTCCACTGCCTATGGTCTTATGCCTTTTACTGCTCAGGTAGCATACATCTTTGTATCTTTGTACATCTCAAGAGGTAAAAAATGTTGTCATTTCATGTTGAGATAGGTTTAATCAGAATACAGAATAACCCAAGCCCTAATGAAAATAACAAAAAAAAAAGTAATTTTGCCCTCCGTTATAGCCCACTCCTAATTGGTGCCCCCGCCAACTTTAGTTGGCGAAGGGGGACTATAGAAATGGTAGCCGTCCGTTTGTGTGTGTTGTGTACCTCACGATATCTTTGGAACTAACAGTTGTGGAAGTCCATCTTCGCAACATAGATGTATCTCAAGTAGGGGGTTGGGGGGAACAAGTGGGTTATGTGGCATGGGTCAAAGGTCAATGTGCGTCAAACAATAGGGGTCAAATTATGGGCAAAAATAGGCTTAAATCGCATGTAATACAACGTTGTAAACACGAGTCTTTTGATTGAGCAAAGTATGGGTTTGTCCCGATCTTCGCACCATAGATGTTACTCAAGTAGACTGCGGATGAGTTCTGGAGGAGGGCAAGGTGGCATGTCAAAGTCAAATTGCGGTCAAAAAATAGGCAAAAAAATTGAGTTAAATGGCTATAACCTTATATTGTTGTGGTAGGATGATGACAATTGGTGGGGGTGGTCCACATTCAGGTTCCGAAATTTGAAGGCTTTTTTAAGGTCATCTGAGGTCATCCAAGGTCAATCACTTAACATGTGGTAGGAGGATGAAAATGGGTGGGTGTGGTCACATCATGCCAAAAAATTTGAAGTTCATTTCAAGGTCATACGAGGGTCATCCAAGTCAAATCACTTACATGTGGTAGGGGATGAAATTGGTGGGGTGGTGGTCAACATTCAGTACCAAAAATTTTTAAGGTCCTTTCAAGGTCATCCTAGGTCATCTAAGGTCAAATCACTTAACATGTGTGATAGGATTAAAATTGTTAGGTGTGGGAGCAACATTCAGTACCAACCATTTTGAAGGTCATTTCAAGGTCATCCAAGGTCAAATCCTTAACATGTGGTATGAGGATGAAAATTGGTATGTGTGGACAACATTCAGTACCACAAAATTTGAATGTCATTTCAAGGTCCATCCTAGGTCATCCAATGCAAAGCACTTACCATGCTGCTTGGAGGATGAAAATTGGTGGGTCTGGTCAACATTCAGTCCCAAAATTTTGAAGGTCTTTCAAGGTCATCCGGGTCATCTAAGGTCAAATCACTTAACATGTGATAGGATGAAAATGGTAGGTGGGGACAACATTCATACCAAAAATTTTGAAGGTCATTGTCAAGGTCAGTCCGAGGTCATCCAAGTCAAATCACTTAACATGTGGTCGGAAAGGATGAAAATTGGTAGGTGTGGCCAACTTCAGTAACCAAAAATTGTTGAAGGTCATTTCAAGGTCATCCGATGTCATCCAAGGTCAAATCACTAACATTTGCCTTGGGGTAAACATTGGTGGGTGTGCTCAACATTCTGTTCTAACTTTGAAGGTCATGTCTCAAGGTCCTGAGGGGTCATCCAAGGTCCAAAGCACTAAATATGTGGTAGGAGGATGACACTTGGTGGGTGTGGTCCACATTCATGCCAAAATTTTGAAGGTCATTTGAAGGTCATGCGGGGTCAAGGTCAAATCACTAAACATTGGTAGGAGATTACAATTGGTGGGTTGGTCCACATTCAGTACCAAAACTTTTTGATTCATTTCAAGGTCATGCATGTTATCCAAGGTCAATCACTTAAATTGGTTGAGATTAAAAAATCTGGTGATGTGTTCATCATTCAGTGCCAAACAAAAAATTTGATGGTCATTTCAAGGTCGTGTGGGGTCATGTAAGGTCAAATCACTAATCATGTGGTATGAGGATGAAACTTGCTGGGTGTGGTAAACATTCAGTGTTGACACTTTGGAAGGTCTTTTCAAGGCCATGTGGGTGTCATCCAAGGTCAAATCACTTAACATGTGGTAGGATGATGAAACTTGGTGGGCCATCACATCTTCCTGAGATCTTAATTGTTGCTTCTTGTTCTTAGCTACCGCACTGGGTGGAGGACCTTTGTGGTTCGAGAACCGCCTGGTTTCTCCATAGAATTATGTTATAATAAGCCTTCACTGGGTCAACATATGATTTTTCTTTAAAAATACATTGTACAAAATCATTGACTAATTTGGAATCTATTGAAATTCATTAGTGTGTTATTCCCACCAGGTGACCTATTGA
>JAMKCH010060808.1:0-53826 GCA_023653785.1 Ophioderma brevispina
TATAAAATACCTGGGTTATGAGAATGAACTCAACATTTAATGTAGGGGCAATTTTCCCAAGAAGGGCTATGACGCGCGTTCCAAATGGTATAGCTAGAATGGAGAGCAAGCTGGCTCAGATCCTTTACCAGGGTCTTCACTTGCCTCTTGCTAATTTTGAAAATTGATTTCAGACGTTGCTCGTTGTCAGGTGAAATAAGACCACGGCTACCAATTTCAATACAGAACAAATGACACGCATAGCCCTTTTCATTAAGATCTTGGGTAAGGTGGGCGTACTTTGATTCTTTACGTTCATGAGCTTTATCAATATTAGTTTCGAAAGGAACAGTGAGCTCGATTATCTGAATGGAAACGCCATCATCTTGCAAAACAACCATATCGGGCTTTAAATTAGTGACCAAAATGTTAGGGGGATAGACCCGCCACCTGTTGAATGGCCTGGCATGTCAGCATATATAGTGGCAGAACTCGACTGGGATTTGTATGTTTTTATAATATGATTCAAAATGGTATTATGACGCCAAGTTAGGCGGCCCTGCTCAAGAGAAACAGGACATGAGTTGGAAATAAATGGTTTAGTTCAGTGGAAATAAATGGAATGCTTATTCCAATCGCGTTATTGCTAAACCTTTACAAAGATAAAAAGTGCTATAGGAGAGCATTATTTGTCATGTAATAGGCATTATGGCTCTGGGTACACAATTTGCTATGTTCTATACATACTCTATCGATGTAAACATTGCCATCAAGGCTGCGTGTTTAGCCGGTAAGATTATGACGACTACTGAGATAGTGTTTATTATGTTTCATATGATCATTCAGGTAAGCGTTGTTACGAATAAAAAAGTTTAGAACAATCATATTAACGCTTGTCTATCCAAGGCGTGCTTATATCAAAACTCCCAAGGGGCTTGATACAAACTCTTACTGTAATAGTTTCGCTAATTTGGAAATTTAGTATCAATGTATAGCTGAAGGATTATTTGCTTTATTACATGAATATTAATGTTCTAATCCTGCTATTTCATTGGCTGATTTCCGTAGGACAAAAATGGTTCGAACCGGGAAAAAAAACAGGAGGAATCATCGAGCACCTCGTAGAAGGTCTCTGAAGCAGTCTAAGTACAGAACATAAAACGGAATATCTGAGCGTTTTCTTACATGATAATATTTATTACAGATGGCTTTTTCGGGTGATACCAGAAATTATTATGCATCTGAAGATTCCGTGTGGTGCAATACTCCAGTGCGAGTAGCGCGTACCGCCCAACACTGCACAATACGCAAATACACTGGGCAACTCGTCAAGCAAATACTCTCTTTTATTAGTTTTGAAGGCATTTTAAAACTATTTTGTCAAGTCAGCTTCTTCTTGCATAATAATAATAATATTGGATGCCTTTTTCGGTTGATAACAGACAATATCGCCCTCGCCAATGCTGCGTCGAGAAATGGTATATTTTAAATACTAGTAATTTTCGATATCGAAAATTAGTAGTATTAATGTGACTATTTTTCGATATCGAAATTTGGTAGTATTTTGTATATTACTAATAATCGATATCAAACAGTAGCAGTATTTGGTAACCATCAAATGTTGGTAGTTTTTCCTGTAAAAAAGGCCGTGCATGTAGTGTTATTGGTTAGGGGCTCTCGATAATATTCTGCTTTAGCTTCGTTCGTACGCGTACGTATAAGCTGAAAAACAAAATTACTGTCCGCCACAATTCCTTTCCCATTTATTTTAGGCGACTAAATGCGCGCGGGTACCTTTGATCAGGGAAGGTGGGAAAAAGGGGCCTACTTAGCCTATGTGTTTCTTGGCCGTTTCTTTTGCACAGTATCATGGAAGTTGTATCATGGTACGTCTGGTGGGAATGCTGGCGTATTTTTGCAGCGGGAAGTGTGGCTTTTGAACTGTGCTCTGTTTGCCGGCCATTTGTTTTGTACGTATTGGCAATGTATTACTATAATTCTCTGCCAAATCCTTTTCGCTTCGTCACAACTATGCCCGCATTTCCGCCAGATAGAACAATGACAACGCACATAAGTCATTTCAACGGGTATTTCAATTGGAGGATTATTTGGTGGTGTGCGCTCTTTCTACCAGACTTACAGCTGTGTCTTCTTGTAACAGAATAAAAACAATCATGTTCATCATTTTAATCGTTGGCTGCTTTCAATAATAATCCCACCAACATGCTTAAAAATAATTACAAATCCGACTCCAAACAGATAAATTGCAAATATTACAAAGCTATTGACCAAAAATCTGTACATGTATAATGAATTACTCCATAGAGAAGCACTGAGTACACGGTACAAAAAACTACTATTTTTTAGCGTTACCAAATTTCGACGCACCACCAAGAAAATATCAAGCTCGTCTTCGACTCGCACGATATTTGATCTAGGCTCGGGCGATATTTTCTGTTATCAACCTCAGCCATCCAATATTATATAAATATCGCCCGAGCTGAATTACCAGTATTAACGGATTTCAATGCTTGTCAATTCAAGTGAAGTTTCATGGTTAAATTGTTCATAAAAGGTTCAAAATCCGGTGTTAATGGCAGGCATAATATTTCCATAAATGTTCAAAATCGTTTAGCAAAAAGTTTCACAAACTTCAACATTGTGGTGGAAGGTTCCACCAATGTTTTCAAACCCGGTGGTGACAGCGAAAGTCTTTAAATTCAACTAGTCATAACACTTTTTTACAAAGTCTTTCGAAGGACTTACCGTTTCAACGGTCAGAAAAGTTTATCAACCACAAAAAATCCAAACTCAAATGAAAAAAGTTCTTTTACTTAGAACAAAAAGGGCCCAATACGTAACAAAAGTACAAATACATATAGAATCTACGATCTTTGTAATGCAAAATACTCCCTCCCTCTGTGGTGATGAAATTGGTAAATGTTTTCACGGTATTTATAGTGACAAAAAGTACCTAATAGAACACTATGCTCCCTCTTGTGCTCAATATCGCGTTTCAAAATCTGTGAAAGTTGCAAGGAAATATTTTATCTCAAGTCGGATTTTATACCCATTCATACGCATAAAAACATAAAAATTCCAGAATCAGAAGATTGGTTACAAGGATTCCATGGCAATCACTTGTAGATTATTTAGCACATCCATGCTGAGTAACAGATATACGAATACATGGATTGTTACACACCCGAAAGTCGCCCCTCCATCACTTCAAGTTATTCCTGTAACTATACATTTAATCATTTTTCACCAGAAAAAATGGGGTTTGTAAGGGTGCAAAAAGAGCTGCACCCCCCCCCCCTTCCGAAGATATAAATGTCGGTAGGTATGATAGACACCCCTATCCCTTGAATTCCGTGCCCATAAAGACAACTTCTGAAGGGTAATTCGGAGCAACTTTAGTGTACATGATGAATGGCTATCCATTTAAGTGCAGAAAAGGAGCGTTTTAAGCATTTCAAAACTGAAATTCTGATTAGCGCTAGATATTGACCCATTAACCCTGAACAGTCCATCTGACCCATTCCTCAGCTATTGTTGTGGAAGATGAAGCATTTTAGGCAAGAGTTTGGAAGGGACCTTTACACCAACCCGCAATTCAAGTATATACATTTTAACACTTGCTTAAAATGCCCTTAGGTGATTATAAGTGACGCACAATAAGATTTCAAGGTGATAAAAGAATCAAAGAATGCATATATACATACATTATAATAATCGGACTATATATGCTTTCTTCCAATTATCTCCCTTAAGTTGTGATTGATTTGAATGTTGGCTTGTTCGTATCATAAGCAGATGGCGGATCCCTTTTTATTTTGTTATAAGTCAATAATACGTGGCCGGCCCTTTAAGAATACTTGGCCGGCCTTTTAAGAAATCGTCCTCCAGGGAAGCCATTGACTTTATACTGTGGATTTCGTCTTTCTTAATGGACCCAGAGAAAATGCCACACCAATAAACCTTCAGATACGTCAAATCAAATATTGTAGATAAGAAATCAAATTATTCTAGGTGTTTTAGGGACCTGTTCAGGCTAAACCGGTGATGTTAAGGTGTTATATTTTAAACATATGCTATGTATATTTGGGTCCTTACAACAACAAAACATGATTTTATAGAAAGTGTGCTTACAAGTACGTTTAAGATACAGTAACCACAATTGGACTTGAGTACTTGGAAAATTTCAGCGCCGTTTTCTAACAACAAGCAAAGATTGTCCTTATAATAAATTTCTCTCTCTCTCTCTCTCTCGCAATCTCTCTCTCTCAACCCCAAGAATTTGGAATGGCCAAGACAAATTACAGTGGCAATAACAATCAAATATACAGAATTTGTTTATAAGAGTATACTTATGCCCACTCTGATATGATTAAAGGTGCATTTCGTGATTCCAGCACCTTCTGTTTTATACATTGTTCACCTAGATATCTGTGAGAAAAACATATTCACAAAACTTGAGTCGATCCCGATCTTGCGGTTTTGTGTTATGAGCAATTGCTTGTTTCTCATAGGCCACTGTGCTGTAATTTCTGTCCGTTTACGGACAGAAAATACAAAATTACGAATTTCTTACAGATACGACCGAATTTGCACAAAAAAAAAAAAAAAAAAAAAAGAATCAAAGAATGCATATATACATACATTATAATAATCGGACTATATATGCTTTCTTCCAATTATCTCCCTTAAGTTGTGATTGATTTGAATGTTGGCTTGTTCGTATCATAAGCAGATGGCGGGTCCCTTTTTATTTTGTTATAAGTCAATAATACGTGGCCGGCCCTTTAAGAATACTTGGCCGGCCCTTTAAGAAATCGTCCTCCAGGGAAGCCATTGACTTTATACTGTGGATTTCGTCTTTCTTAATGGACCCAGAGAAAATGCCACACCAATAAACCTTCAGATACGTCAAATCAAATATTGTAGATAAGAAATCAAATTATTCTAGGTGTTTTTCTACCCTAAACAAGTAAAACAATATTTTCCTACCCTAAACAAAAAGTTGTATGCATAGAACACACTTAAAGTTCCTTACGATTCATATAGGCCCGAAAACTACAATTTCCCAATGTAAATGACAAGTGTATTTTAGGGACCTGTTCAGGCTAGACCGGTGATGTTAAGGTGTTATATTTTAAACATATGCTATGTATATTTGGGTCCTTACAACAACAAAACATGATTTTATAGAAAGTGTGCTTACAAGTACGTTTAAGATACAGTAACCGCAATTGGACTTGAGTACTTGGAAAATTTCAGCGCCGTTTTCTAACAACAAGCAAAGATTGTCCTTATAATAAATTTCTCTCTCTCTCTCTCTCGCAATCTCTCTCTCTCAACCCCAAGATTTTGGAATGGCCAAGACAAATTACAGTGGCAATAACAATCAAATATACAGAATTTGTTTATAAGAGTATACTTATGCCCACTCTGATATGATTAAAGGTGCATTTCGTGATTCCAGCACCTTCTGTTTTATACATTGTTCACCTAGATATCTGTGAGAAAAACATATTCACAAAACTTGAGTCGATCCCGATCTTGCGGTTTTGTGTTATGAGCAATTGCTTGTTTCTCATAGGCCACTGTGCTGTAATTTCTGTCCGTTTACGGACAGAAAATACAAAATTACGAATTTCTTACAGATACGACCGAATTTGCACGTACGATTATGTACACGTTGATTACTAAGGCTAACGGTTCAGATGCTATAAAATCTCACCTTTTTTTAGGTAAGTCGGGGGACGAAGTTGTGGATCACGAAATGCCCCTTTAGAGTCCACAATAAAAGTAGCGTTGCATTTCAATGTTGATAGTGTGATTTGGTATGTCAATGAAACAGTTCCAGTCAGGATTTGTGTGCTAAAATTTATTTTCTTGCTGTTTTTCATTCAATAGGGACCAGACTGTCAGAAATTGATGGGTTTCAAATTTTCAGACTGCTGTCCCTTCCTAAAGGGGGAATATCTTACTACAGGGGAATTTTGAAATTGAGTAAAATTGTGTTTTAATGTACACTTAGTATATATGTTCGTTCACTTATAAGGATTAGAAAAAGTATATATTTGCCCAGCTTCCGACCTTTAGTCTCATAATGGTTCAAAGTCATCCTGGGGTAAATTTATCCAATGCTCAGATTTTGTTGAAACTGGTGATAGGTTGTTTGTATTGTCTCATAGGATCAAAAAATGTATTATTTTACAGTGTGTGGCATTTGGTTGGGTAATTACGTAGCAAAATGTAGCAAGGGGTCTACGTGGTCTATGGGGTTACCAAAACTTTCCCTGGATGTTGCAATGGTGATCAGTTAACTTTTGTGTTTCAGTATAGCAAGAGGAATCATTTGACACCAGTTTCAACAGCATCGGAGCATTTACCCCCAGGTTGACCTTGAACCATTATGGGACTATAACGCTTTAACTAAGGTTTGGAACCTAGACAAGTATATACTTTTTCTAATCCTTATAAGGAGACGAACGCGTTAGTGTACATAAAAAAAAATTGACTCCATTTTAAATCTTTCCCTGTACTAACTAAGGAGGCAGCAGTCCGAAAATTTGAACCACATCATTTTCTGACAGTAATTAGGGCCCATTGATATCCAAACAGCAACAAAATCAATTTTAGCATAAAAATCCAACGGGAATACACACCGAACCACACTATGATATGTCCTTACAGTGAAGACTCCAAAATGACAACATTCGGCGTCAATATCCACAATATGATCCATTGGAATCTTCTTCAACATTTATTTCCCTTTTAGGAGAAGATGAGGGGGGGGTCGAAGGTCATTCAGGTGTCACTTAGGATCATTATATCTGGCGCAGGTAGTATACATTTTTGGTTAAAGTTGGTTACAATTTGGTTAAATTTTTAGTGCAGTGATGGAGCCATTACTTTACACGTATTCTTTTGCCACTTAGTTGGATGACCTATTTAGGACTGCTGTCCCTAGTTTTGATTTATTTCAGTTTTGACAAAAGCCTCAAAGCTGAAACCTTGGCTTTTGTGCTATACTTGCGACGTCCACTTGTCCAGTATTTCTTTCTCTCTGTCTATTTACCATCGAACAGGATATACATTAATGACAGTTTGTTTTATGAAAATGTGCATTGAGCCTAAAAGTCTGGAGACACGAACAGTCTCTCACAGGTTATCGGAACCCTCTAGAGTATATTCATAATAGGACTCACAGGTGCAGAATACATGTTTTGTGGATAACGTTTCCTTTGGATGATATGAGTAAAAATGTGGATACTTTTCTGTCAATCATGTATTTTTGAGAGCAGACATCCAGTTGTGATTCGTGTTAAGATAACATTAAAAGAAGATTGAGAAAATGAAATGTTCACCGTGCACTTATTGTTACCTACTCAAAGAATACATCTTTACCCGGTGCGAATTCTATAAAGGCTTTAATGGGTATATTATTAAGTCCGTGGGGAATGTTACAGATATGGCAGTATATAATAATTCAAATTATATCTGCAATGATTTCCTTCCAAAATGGCCTCTTTTAAGATTGCCAAGATTTTCACCATATTATCTTGACGCTAGATGTGTACGATAAGATCGCTAATTGTTGAATGTACAGTCACATAGAAGACAGATCGCGACCCCAACCTCTTTCCAACTACGCATTTGATGCTGAATTGCCTAGCAGTAGGCGAGAGCATCATGAAATCAACAAGATCAAGCATGTTTAATCGGCGCCACCACTTGTTCAGTTGCCGACTTTGACAAATCGGCACAAGTTGTGACGTGTTGGTTTGCGAGTTGTCTTCTATGTGACTTCACCTTGAGAGCTGATTCGGAAGAATCGGGGGGGGGGGGAGGGTAGGTCATGCCAACCTAACAGCAACAGCGAATTCAAAACGGCATCAACTTCCGGGTGGTAGTCTTTTAAAAGACTTACCCTAGAAGGGCGCTCTTACGCATTTCGAAGGGTTACACACAGACTTGACTAAAGACTAGGCCTGTTCACGAATATTTAAATCTTAAGTGACCGTTATTGGAAATTACACTGTTTTACAGCGAGGTTAATCCACTAACCTCGATGGATTTTGACGTTAATATTTTTTTCCTAAATTATCATGATATTACTAAGATCTTTTGAACGAAGGTTTAAGAGTTGATTTTGTAATGTCACTGAGGCAGAGACTGCCATAGTAAATGCACGTAACAGTTCCCCAAATTACCGTTTTGAACTCCCTAATGCCCAAATCGAGCAGGTCGTGTCCTACCCCCCCCCAGAATATTATGAATGAACTACAGGGTGAGTAAAAAAAATGACCCAGATTGTGTCCGCCATTTTGAATTTTTAAATAATTAATATCTAACATATGTGGTATTATCGGAAAGCCTGTTTCATTATCTTTAATGTGCTGCAACTATAATTCCAATTGGTTAAATATAGGCCGAGCTACAGTCGTTTGAATCAGGTATTCCCCTATCCACGGATTCCCATTTGAATGCACGGCGGCCAACTAAGCAATGACTCCCCTAAAATGATGATAAGGTTATGTCATTGTTTATGTCAAATAAAGTGATATCTTAAAGGTGTAAAAGCAAGTGATAATGGTAACTTTTATTTGTAACCCTTTTTTTCAAGATGTGGCATATTCTGGTCTACAAGTAAAGACAATACTTTGAATCTGAAAAGGTTATCATCGATGTATGTTCCTTCATATGTATGATTCATTCAAACTCTCCACAAACTGATACATGTATGAAGTTACTTTATTTTTCAAATGATTGTTATGAGCGATGAGGACGTAGAAACGTTAAAAGGGCATCAATAATAAATCTTGACTGCATTTTGTGAATTTAAATAGCGGCACATGTATTCTGCAGTCAATAAATAGCGCGATTTTCTTCTGGACACGGATTTCCTTCGCTGAACGCCGTTCATTTTAATGTGAATCCGTGGACAGAGCACAAAACCATCTACTTAATTCAAACAACTGTAGCTCCGCCTAGATTTAACTGATGTGAATGATCTTTACAGCAAATTAAAGATAGTGAAATAAGCTTTCAGAAGATACCACATATGTTAGATATATGTTACTCAAAAATTTTAAACCCAGAAATTAATATACTACGATCACTTTTTTCTTGCCGCTTCCCAGCTTTGCATGTGATTTATTTTGAATAATCTAAAGCCTTTTAGCTTATACACCACTAACCTGGCTGCCGTAAAGATAAAAAAAAAATCTTGGGAATCCTTGCATGGCATCTGAAAAACTCTGGTTGAAAGTGGTTGAATTTCATGATTGACATTGTGGACTGGTAATGTTTTCTCAGTTTAAATGACACTTGGACAGAAATTTTGAGGCAATTTACACCGCGCTCATCAATTTCACATCGATTTGCCCACACTCAAGAGTACCGACAATAGAGCATCTCGTGCTGGGCGATTTGGTCACCATGCATATATTGAAAATTTGGTCATTTGGAGAACTCTGATCTGATATTGTTGTATATCCTCTGTGAGAGTTTCAAATGTGAAAGCAACACACCCAAAGTGCCAATGGCAATTCGCACTGATTATAAATGCAAATTTTGAAAATAGAGGATATCCTTCAAATAGAAAGGATACAGTACTGTTAAATACTATGGAACGTTTAAAGATTTGTAGCAAGCAACTATTTGTCTTCTCTAAATAATGTAACTATAGAATGTTGTAAAAATAAACGTAAATAACTCCTTATCCTAACTCGAAATCAACAAAACAAAAGAATAAACAGCAACAACAACAACAATGCAAAATAGATGCATAGATTTAGGCAAAACAACTTTCGTGGTATAGACTTCACTCTTCAACAAGTACAGCTTTTATAATGCTACTTGAAAAGTTTAAATGTGAATGATACACGTCGAAAGTTGCCAGTTTTTTTTCTTCACACACTACTGTTCTTTTGAGTCCTTCAGACGACTATTGGTCATTTGAGAAGCCATATCAAAACCCACTGACTTGGGCGTTTTAACCTAAATATGCAGGTCAACTACCAGAACTGAATGGGTAAAGCTATAATAGGTAGACACACCTTGCCTTAAGATAGACATATCATACCTGCTTTCTTTAAAGGGCTACTTCCATCTTTGACAGCTAATTTCTTTATTTTTTTTATTTTTTTAGAAGTCATGAATCAAATTGGTAGGATTTGCTTCACTTTAAAAAAACAAAAACAAAAAATAAATTAAATGTGGGGTCAAATAGCCGTGAAGGAGCGACTCGTGACGTCGTCACCGCAGGAAAGCTTCCCGAATGTTTATTTATAAACATTTTCAAGTTTCGAAAAGAGGAAATTTAATCAGCCAATTTCCTAAGTAAACATTCATTTGAAATCGTATTCAGAAAAGCTGTTTGGCATGTATGGCTTGGAAAATACTGGCAAGGAATTTTGATGAAAAGACAGTTCAAACTGTTGCGCATGTTTACATAATACTTTTAATAATATATTTAATGAATAACAAATCATATACCTTATTATTATTATTATAAGGATTATCATTAAATGTACCTTTAGAAGGAGAATGTATTCTTTGTTACGTATAAAATTCGACATTATTGCGACTCTCTATTTCGCCTTAACGTCAACCATCGTTAAACAGTTTTATGGTAATGTTTCGCTTTATTCCGTTAACACTTAAGTGCCCAAGGGGGTGGGGGTCCATAGTACCCAACATTTGATTTTTTTGCGATTTCTCGGTTACGCAATCAAATTTTTCAAGGAGTTTTTTGCTAATTGTCTGATTTATGAATACGCTTCTCCTGATACAAAAAAAAAATTAAATCCGCCCACGGCTTCATTAGAATAATTTGGTTGGGTCCCTAGGAACCCCCCCCCCCCCTTGGGCACTAACGGAAGTGAAAAAATCAAGATATTTTACTAATTAAAAAATTAAAGTAATTAAATCTTGGGATATATTTGCTTAGATATATACCTTAGGAGGTAATTAATTAAGAATTAATAATACTTAAATCAAATAACCTTTTATATGCTGATAGCATCAATTTTAATTTTGCCATGCAACTGTGTAAGTCTATGGGAAAAATAAGGCGATTTTGAAGTTTCTGAGAAAAATACAAGATGGTATAAATTTGGCTATATTTTGCAATGATTATTTTAATTGGTTATTCTAGAGTAGATATAATGAATTATTTTGGTTCAAAACCTTAAATTTTGGAGTTGCTGAGGATGGAGATGTGCGACCTACTCTGTTTCTAAGAGTGACAATTTCAATTGGCCATAGGTCATAGGTCAAAGGTCGGATTTTCATTTTTATTGTGGGTATGTGGTTCTTACGTGACCCCCATTTATTTGTGTTAGTGTCATGATCAAACTCCCATGGGAAAGTGGTTATCTGGGTTGGGTCCCTAGGAACCCCCCCCCCCCCTTGGGCACTAACGGAAGTTTTTTTTTTAGCTTGGGCACTTAAGTGTTAAAGGCTGTCTTAAAGCCCTCCCAAGGATGGCGCCCTCACTTTTCTAACAAATCGTGTTTTTTGCATATACATGTTGCGTATCCACATAGTAATCACTATCTGAAATAGCTAAGCTCAAATCAATATCCTTCATATAGAAAATCACAACCATGTTAGGAAATTCCGGATCTAGATAGCGTATAATACACAGTATCCTATGGGACTGTTACTATAAAGGTGTACTACATGAAAGCGCAAAATCTGGTATGTCTCGGACTGGCTTCAATGTATTATACAAGAAATACAAGATTATACAAGTGTGTAACTAAGGTTAAATATCACTCAGGTATTAAATAATTAAAGACAGAGGCGAACAACAATCCCATGAGCCATTAGATAGATTGCGAGTTAGTTGATTGTTTTTTTGTTCACATTTTACCCGTTATGGTTCATATAACTCCTGTCTCTTCCTAGCGGGCCACCTTCAGCTGAAAATCGGATCATACACCTCTGCAACATAAGCCCATCTCAGATAAGGTGAGGGGAGGTGTAGGGTTGTTATGTTTGTGGAAATAACACTCAAACTTTATAGGTAAATAATTAATTCGAGCAATTTATTGTCACGTCAGTAATATTAACTAAATTAACAAACAATTTTTAAATGTTGTAAATGAGGTGTAGTAGACTGATCTGCACTAAATGTGTACAATATTGTCTTATGACGCTATCGACCTTATTTATGCAAATGATTGCCTAGAGTACTCAATACAGGTGTAACCTGTTTTTATAAAAAGGTTCAGAAAGACCGTACTCCCCATTGGCTCTTTTGTGACCACCAGGTAATGCGAGAAATTAATGGAGAAGTTGGTCAACATAAAATCAAGTACAGCACCACTGTGGGAGCGATGTCGCGATCGAATATCTTTACCTCATCACGGGCGTCAAGGTATATAGTTTTTGATGGGCTACACGGTTTGTTAAGAAGGAGTGGGTTATTTATAGATTGTATACAAAAAAATGAAGATAGAAATCAAGTGATCGTGTGTGATATAGTTTGATTGTAATGGCAGACCATATTACGATGCAGAAATACGGATTGAGGTGCATACAGATTACTGAAAAGTTACTGAAGATAGGAGGTGGGGTTTGGTTATTGCTCGATGGTGAATTGTGCACTGTGGGTACTGCATGGGTAAACATTAACATTTTACACTTAAGTGCCCAAGGGGGGGTTTAACTAGTACCCAACATGTGATTTTTGCGATACGGATTAGCAATCAATTTTACCAAGGAGTTTTTGCTAATTGGTCTGATTTAGGAATACGCTTCTCCTATACAAAAAAAAAAAATATTTTAAATCCGCACCACGCGGATTCATTAGAATAATAGGTGGGTCATAGGAACCCCCCCCCCCCCCTTGGGCTACTAAACGGAGTGTAAAAAAATCAAGCATATTTTACTTTGAAAATTAAAAAGAAATTCAAGAGTAATTAATCTTGGGATTTATTTGCTTTAGATATATAACCTTAGGAGGTAATTAATAAGAATTAATATACTTAATCATACACCTTTTATCATGTGATATATCAATTTTAATATTTGTCATACCGTCTTCCTTAACTGTGTAATCCTATAGGAAAAATTAAGGCGATTTGTGAAGTTTGCTGAGAAAAATACAAAGATGGTATTAAATTGGCTATCTTTTGCATGATATTTAATTGGTTATTCGAGAGTAAGATACATGAATGTATTTTGGTTCAAAAAAACCTTAATTGGAGTTGCTGAGGATTGAAATGTGCGAACCACTCCTTTCCGACAAGAGTGACCATTTCAAATGGACCATAGGGCCCTAGGAAAGGTCGGACGGATTTTCATTTATTGTGGTATGTGGTCTCTATGTGCCCCCATCCATTTTTTCGTGTAGTGTCATGATCCAAACTCCCACGGGAAAGTGGTATCTGGGTTTGGTCCCTAGGGAAACACCCCCCCCCAATTGGGCACTAACGGAAGTAGTTTTTTTAGCTTGGGCACTGATAAGTGTTAATTAAAGCATATCTCATGTCATTACATAAAGTAAAATACTATTTCGTTCTCACCAATAATAAATATCAGCGTCATGATAGTTTTAAAATATTGATAGTTAAACCATCTCTTGTTGTGCTGAAAAAATAGGGGTACTTAAAGTTTGCCAAACGTTGTTTGCTGTGTCTTCATTCACATAAATTTGAAGAGTGACTCAGAGATTTCAAAATATATTTTGTGTGTGTTGGAATAAAGTATGATCGTTTAAAATTGAGGGTAGGCACCTATAGTGCCCAATATCAATGTTGAGATGATTCTGATTTGTCGCATCCAGAATTTATTTTTAAGTTATGATTTTTTGTATGAAGGATCAGCTTAGCTACTTCGGATAGTAATCAGTACATGGACAAGTATTATGAATAAACCCACGATTTGTTTAAAAATTGAGGACGCTCTACTCAGTCTCTGAGTAGGCCTTTAAGCGAACTCGTTGTGCAATGCACAATCATTTTAGCCGTTTGCAATACATTTCATTCTTTGTTTTGTATTTGTTTCTGCGTGTGTGCGTTTATTTGTTTGTTTGTTTGTTCTTGTTGCTTTTTTGTGTTCTTTTTACTATATTTTTCTTTGTTTTTTGTTTTGTTATTTTTGTTTTGTTATTTTTAATTATGTTTACTCATATTAAATATTAGCGTTAATATGATTGGTTTGATTTTTGCATGTGACCCGAGATATTTCTTTAAGTTCACTTGTGTGTGTGTGTTTGGGTCACCTATATTTTAGCCATTTGAGTGCCATAATTACAGGTCTGGTCTGAGAAATGTTGGCATTACAAATAACGCACATATGAAGAGCTGATATGCAAAAGGGCTTACGTCCATTTTTACCGAAATTGAGTTATTAGAATTACGTTATCATGTCAAAAAAATGCACATTTTGGTGCTTGTTTGACTTTCATACCTCCTTCCCTTCATGAAATATCGTAATTTTTCCCTCTCGGAAATCTTCGGAAATTTCAGGAAATTTTTACTTAAAAAGGCTTTAAAATCTCAGAAAAAATATTTTGTTTTCCTTTTTTGATGTTTTATGGTAGCCTTTAATGTTCTTTAACTTTTAAAACAAGAATAAACAGTTTTTTAAGTCACTCTGTGTGAAAAAAAACTAATTTTAATCAACAAAAGTTGCTCTTTCGGAAAAACTTACAAAATTACAGAAAATGGCATTTTGACCAATTTAATTAAATGTTCATAATTTAAACAATAAATGAGATATTCAATTAGTTCTTTTTGATTTTAAAAACATTAGTCAAGGTGAATAATGTAGTAACAAAAGATTGAATCAATTTTAATCACAAAGGTGTTTTTTAGAAAAGGGGTCAAATAGTTGTTTTGCAAAAGGGCTTACATCCACTTTTTCAATTAAATTAAAAGAAGTTCCTATGTGCACAAAAATAGTTCAAAGGAAATGGGGTTCAAATTTTTAAAAACACTCTCCTACTTACTCAACATATACAATTTTACTTTGGCTTAAAATTAAAGTATATATATCAAGATGATGTAAATACCATATATATGAATATTTATTACGAAGTTGTGCTTCAGCAATTGTGATTTTGTTAATACTGTATAATTTTTCTTATAACTATTTTGGTGCACAAAAGGGAACATCTTTTACTACACTCTTCAATTAAAGATGATATTTGAACGATCTTACCTTTTTTATATTGTTTTACACTGGTTCTAAAAAATAAACTTAATATTCAATCATTATAACACCTTACTGACACCATATAAG
Source organism: Ophioderma brevispina (assembly GCA_023653785.1). Classification (NCBI taxonomy): domain Eukaryota; kingdom Metazoa; phylum Echinodermata; class Ophiuroidea; order Amphilepidida; family Ophiodermatidae; genus Ophioderma; species Ophioderma brevispina. The sequence goes on from JAMKCH010060808.1 coordinate 15,247, forward strand.
TTTTTCCTCTTTTCTCAAAAGTGCAAAAATGGGTGTAAGCCCTTTTGCATATCAGCTCTTCATATATATATTAACTGTGTCCATGGTATAAATCATTTAGAGGCCGTTTTTAATTACAGACCACACACTAAATGAAACATAAGTCCCTTGCCATAGTTTGCTTAATAGTGTTATGTTTAATTTGACCAAAGGAATGGCAGCATTTTTATTCCTTCAAATGTCTTTTGCCTATGCTATATGGCCACGCTCATGAGGAAGAACGTAACTTAACCAAACCATGAGTAAATAAATTATTCACAAATAAAATATGATAGACACGTTGGCATAAATGGTTGCACGGGGGTTGTAGAAAAAAGACAAGTTGAAATGAACCTACAGAATTCAATATTTATTTTTATATTTCTTTTTGTTGATTTATGCATTCACCATTTTCAAATCCAATTGATCATTTATCATTTAAGACAACTAACTGACATCACACAGCATTGTATAGGTAGTTAATTAATCAGATAGTAGTATGTTTTCGCTCATTAAAATATTAGTTTACTTTATTTTGTCATGGTAAAGCAGAATCGTTTAAGATTTGCGAAGGAGTCAAATGTCAAATGTCCAATAAAGCCTCTATTTCATTTGATGAGACAAGCTATAACTTGCTTATAAATTAAAGGGTCACTCAGCCCTAAGTGTGTTGTCCACATGTGTCCAAACGTTACCCTTGAATCGAATTAAACTAATAAATTAAATCACTATTTAGTCTGTCAATCGAAGTAAGCATTGGTGTTTGTTAACACAACTATTATAATGATCGGCAAGGTCAATGCCGAATGCACGTTTTCCTGAACAGTAATTAAAATCACCAACGTCACGTCATTCATAGAAATGGTGAGATCGGTTGTTCAAAAATTAGATAGTGAAAGGTGAATTTCGTGATTCCAGCACCTTCTGTTTTATTCATTGATCACTAGATATCCTTGAGAAAAGCTTATTCTCAAAATTTGAGCTGATCCCGATCTTGCGTTTTTGTGTTATGAGCAAGTACTCGTTTCCCACGGTCCCATAGGCTACTGTGCTGTAATTTCTGTACGTTTACGGACAGAAAATACAAAATTGCTAATTTCTTACAGATGCGACCGAATTTGCACGTAAGATTGGGCACACATGGATTACTAAGGCTAACGGTTCAGATGATATAAAAATCTCAACATTTTTAGGTAAATCGGGGGGACGAGGCTGTGCTCCTAGATCTGACAACAAAAATACAGCTACCTCACTTTTTGCGGTGATTGTCAGATTTTTTCCTCTAGGGACGTTAGGGTTAATGATACACTCATACATTTTAATAATATATACGTGTATTTGGGGAAATAATTTATGCGTAAAGTTCATATCCATGGCATTGTTTTTATTAAATGAATGGTGTAACTTGGTGCGTGTTTTTTTTTAATTCTGCTTACTTGGCGTATATACATTGAGCACCTATCTCTCAACTATTGCATATCCTTAACCCAGAGAAGGAATCGTTACGGTCTTTTTTTTTCAACCCATGTCATTCTTGTCAATTTAGTTGAGCTATATAATACTGTGTGACGATCAAAGAGGAAATGCCATTCTTGGTATTTGCTCTGATTATTGTAAGATTCACTTTTTTTTTAAATTACACAAAGCAATTAACGATACTGATACTGTAACTCATGGCAAGGGATCTTCTTGTTTGAATTAACCCTCATGAAGTTCCACAGCTTTTGTACAATTTTTCTGATTGGCTAGGTACATCAGATAGTTATTACACCACTAGCATTGCGCCGTAAGGATCAAAAACCTGAAACAACTGTTTAAACTTGTCTGAAATGCATATTTTAATTAAAAATGATGGTGGCACTTCTGATTGACATGGTTATAGACTGGTTGTTTCTCAAACTAAGTGCATTTGGACAGTGATTTGCATGCAATTTAACATCGATTTGCCAAATTTCTAGCATTAGCGACTAGAGAGAAATCTTGTGTTGCCGATCTGATGTCTGGCAAGTTGGTGATTCGGAACTAAAAAAATTCTGGTCATCATATGTTCAAAAATTTGGTTTATGTGGTGATTGTAGCTTTACTTTGGTGTGACATTGGTGATATTTCCTCTGTGAGAGTTTTAATGTGAAAGAAAAATCATGCTCAAAGTTGCCATGTTCCCCATAGAGTACAGTGTATCAGTGAGTTTAGGGGTGTAAACTATAAGCCTATGAATAGCCAATCAAATCGGCCAATCGTGTCCAGGTTAAGGTTGCTCTTGTTTGTAAGAAGCTGTAGGAGAAATACAAATACATGTTATAAGGACAGGAGTATTATCATCTGTACTAGAGAATAAAATGTTTCCCCCAAGTTCAGTCCTTGCCATGGAATAAATAAGGATATCAGAAAACTGTGTACTAAAAAGAGTACTTAAAGAGAGTAAAAAGTAATTTCTGATGGTGCATGGCAACAATTTAAAGACTAGTAATAAGGTTAAGGCTTAATTAGGAAGAGTCACAGGGACAATACTTATGATTTTCTGGCAAATGCCAAGTGTAATCCTAAGAAGTTTTGGTCTTATGTCACATACTAAAAGGGAAATGCTCTGATAACACTTCTTTTACATAATTGACACAGTTACTAGTAATCCTGCGACATGCTGTGCTGCGTTTAACACACATTTTTTTGTCAAGTAAAATTTGGATGGTAGGCTTACAATCCCCTTGATCTTAACTCTTTACCTGACACAGCTACTTCTCATGGGGCACCTCCTCTGTTTAACCTTTTACAGTTGATGAAGTTTTAAAAACTCGGAAATCTTGATGCTTCTAAATCTCCTGGACCTGATGAAATTCTTCCAATTTTCTTGAATCATGTTGTATGAGCTTGCTCCTGTATTGTGTGATTGTTTAATTTCTTTATTCAGATAGATGAAGTTCCAAAGGCTTGAAAAGAAGCTAATGTTGTTACTGTTGATAAAGCTGGGGTAATAAAGCCGAAGGATGATTGAGGTAGGTGGATAGTTACCGTCCTGTCTCACTGACTAGTATTTTGTTGCAAGGTAATGGAGAAGTTATTTTGTTCGTATATGAATTATGTGGATAAACATACCTTTGTCAGATAAACCAGTATGTTTTTCGCAGTGCGGGCGAAGAAATGCGAGCAACAAATGTGGTTTAAACTCTTTCGTCTTAGCAAATCACTTGATGATCGTAAATGTCATCTTGTAGATGGTATTTTCTTGAATTTCAGCTCTGCATTTGATAAAGTAGACCACAACATGTTACTCTCAAAACTCCATTCATGGGTATCCGAGAGTTTTTCTCTCAGTGGATTCAAAAACTTCTCTTCAGCCGAAAGAGCAGCGGGGTTGGTCAAGGGTGCAGTTTCACAGTGGTGTTCTGTAACCTCAGGTTGTTCCCAGGGCTCTTCGTGAGTCCTATTTTTTTTTCTTTCTACTTTTTGTCAATGATTTAAATGAGGTTGTTTTTCTCCTCTCTTTCAGTTTGCGATGACACACAATACTTCGTCCTATTTTAGTGAAATTGATTCATGATGTCTTCAGAATGTATTCACAACATATTTTAATTGGCTATTCTTAATAAGTTGCCTCTCAATCTTGCTAAATGCTCTGTTATGCATATGACTAGCATCTAAGTCTCATGATTATTGTGACCATTACACAATGGGGCGAGGAGTGAACTTGCTGCACTGTAACATTTCAAGTTTCTTGGTGTCACTTTCAGTATGGGATTGTCCTTTTTGATATCATGATAGATGCATTTCAAGTAAGGTTTCCAAACTGTCTGGCTTCCATCATCAGATGCACAAGAAATTGTCTTCTAATGCACTGATTATAAACCTCTTACAAGTATCATCTTGCCCATATGATGTACTGGGCATGTGTGTGGGCACCTTCATCAACGAATCATTTGGATAGATTAGAGAAAGTGCAACGGAAAAGTACACGTACTTATTTTTTAAGCAAATCACCAAAGTCGGACACTCGCCCACCTATCTTGAGCAGATCTTCGTGATTTGAATCTAGTCAGGCTTGAAGCATGTTTCAAAATTACAAGGCTTGTTCGGGTTTTAGATTTTACATGATTTGACCCTGCTTCTTTTGATCTTTGATTCAAACATAGCAAAGTGCAGAAACTAGGCTTTGCACCATCTGCAAGGATTCTTCTTTCTTCAATTCTATTGTTTATTCAATGCCACGTCTATGCAATGACATCCCATCTGAGAGTTGCGTGGTTCTCAATAATCTTTATAACTTTAAAGCAGTCTGTAAATCACACTTTTAAGTTTGATAAATGAATGTTGATTGAAATAAGGGTTGGTTTGTAATATTCATTTTGGAAACCATTTTGATATAGACAGGGTAATTGTGTTTCTCAGGTCAGGTTATCATTGATTAACTTTTTCACTGTCATACATTTGCCTTGGCTATTCTTTTGGTTTCCTAAAACAATCTTTGATCTGGTTCTCTGTGCCATGACATTTGTTTTGTTTTTCTCTTTGGATAGGAGAGCACTTTTGTGATCGGGTTTTGCAACCCCTTCTCTTATCCAGAATTACTTACTTTTGCATTGTCAATTTGAATTATATATTTATTTTATGTTATGTATTTTGCAATAATTCAAATAAAATTTTATTATTATTATAGCATGCATGGTGTCGTTATATATCAGCAAACCCTTACGAATTGTCCATGGTTGCCATCTACAAAATATATCGACTTACCCATAACCATATACGTATAGAAAGTATAGGAAAGAATTGAGGGCGGCAACGGCCTTCTCTCGTTTGTCTCCACCTCGGTTAACTCGCTGGAGGATTTCAAAAACTTGACACACTCTTACGTCAAGCATTGTTGTCTTTTTCAATGTATTCATTACGGGGTAACTATCTTGCTATTGGGACAGGCCCTGACATTGTTGATTTAACGTGATATCCACGTGCTAATTGCAATGAACCTGTCAATGTGGTCGTAGACAACAAAACAACTTTTTGCATTTTCAATGTGGGTATGCGTTGAACATAAACGCAGTCAGAAATATGCAGTGTTGCTATCCGTGTGCAAACTTCGGACATGCTTTGAAAGTGAAATTCGTTATCTTTGGAAGGAAAAATATAATCTCAAAGATCAAGGGTTAGGGTTTATTCTTTGTCCGGTTAGCGTGAGGTGAAGGTTTATTTAATTACACTCCACACGTTTTTTAGATTGGACATAAGTATTTATTAATTGTTTTTGTTTTATTTACATGTACGTTTCTTAATTAATTTGAAATTTGGCAGTGGAACACTTCTTCTTGACCACGCGAATTCTAACACAAGCTGTTACGAAACACCACAATGAAGCGCAAAGGAAGTATGACATTTGAATTTATATGGAAATGTTGGTTTTACAAAGGCTGAGAGGAAGAATAGAGAAAGTATTGCATCCCACCCCACTAGAAATATATCGGTTTTCAATGTGTTATGACTATTCGAAAAGACTGATCACAATTTTAGAATGCTGGCCTGGAGAATAATGTCATCCCCACGTGAAAAGACGCACTATAGTGATTCACCCCAAGAGACAAAGTATTTGGAATTGCTGAATGAAAAGCTTAAAAGTAAAGGATAAGTCTGTAGAATTCACGCAATTTATTTTCTGACTGAAAAATGACCAGAACAATACCGCAAACAGGAAGTGTTCAAATAATGAACCCCCATTCAATTACCGCGTGTTGTAGTAAGTGCCGTACGGACAGTAGTAACTGAAATACCCGATCGTGTCCTTATTCCTTATTATGTTGCTTGCACAAATCTGATTTTGATGATTGTTTTGATTTTCTGATTTAGCAAATCACTGATAGTGCATTTTAATTCCAGGAAAATTACACTTAAGAACCCAAATCGATGCTAACAACGTTTCACTAACTTTTCAGCAACGCTTCACAATATTCTATAAAAATATTTTTCTCAGTGTTATTTGAAAGGAGCAACAAAACTTTCATGTTTAGTCAATGTTGAGTAAACCATAGGCATTGTTGGGTAAAATATACTCCGTTTTGTACCAGATGTACTCAACTTTGACTAAGATTTTACTCAACAGAGAAGAAGCATTGATTACAAAACAATATGGTGACTCTCAACTGACTTTCAAGAATGCACTACTTATGACTGGAAAATGTACTAAACCTAATATCATAATTGCCATCAATATGTCAATGTCATTCGAAAATAGGAGTGCAAATGTGTCGTTGCTAATGTCCTCCTTCGGGTTTAAGTTGTACTGCTATAAATTCTAATTTACCAACTTTGATAGGAAACAAACATAATTTACAATATTTCGCACTTTTTCGTAATATAATAAGCATAATAGAAAAAATCTGAACTTTGAAAAACATTTTGACGTGCAATATATAGTAATTAGCTTAATAGGCGACAACGCTTTATAAAGATAATGTGAAAACAAAAAGTGTATTGCAAAAACGACATTTTACACCGTTGATTTCCAATGCGGGTAAATTAGATTAACTATATGAAACAACTTGTTTACGAAGACGATAGAAAATACGTCAAATAGATCGTATGTTGAAAATCGTTATTTTGGGATCGGCACAAAAGAACGCTACATTAAAACACGTATAATGAATGCGATTTTAAAATACGGCAGTATGTGAAATACGGAGATGATGATTTTGAGAAAAGGAAACAATCTATAATTATAAAATAAGTAATAAGAAATCGCGTCTTGGAAACTTTGTGGATTATAGAATTTCGCCCGCACTAAGTAATGATCGGGAATTTACAAAATTCTCATAAAAAATGTGAATACGATATTATGTGACGTGGGGCGACGATTTATACTATTTGATAACTGTCGGAATATACATGGACGCAGGTTTATTAATAAGTATGCGAGTTATATAATCCATCAGCAATTATCATTATACCGTGTGATTGTTGTTCGACCCATAGTGCCAAATGCCTCATATGATAGCAACCGATTTTAATTAATATTAATATTACTTAGTATTAAGTGTGTTATATAACACTAACATGCTGCCCTAAGAATGAAAAAAACCTGTGGGGACTATTTTCTTACATGGCTGTTGAAAAAAAGAAACAGCTTTAAAAAATGATGAAAATGCACTAGTTAATATAAAGAACAGTAGTGTATTTCATGATTACACGTTAGACTTGATATTTTTTCTCCAAATAAATGGCAATTGGACAGTAAATTTGAGGCAATCGACTTTAGAGTCTTTCATGCTGGGGGGGGGGGGGGAGATATGCTGTGAGTTTGGTGATTCCTAACTATAACAAAATCTGGTAACCGGATTATGTAAAAGATTTGGTGATTCCAGCATGGTACTTTGGTGTGGTATTGTTGTATTGCTTATGAGAGTGATCAACGTGAAAGAAATGTGCTCAAAGTTGTAGTTTCCATAGACTACTGTGTGCAGGGGAGTTAGTGGTGTAGTAAATTATGAGTTAACACACTGATCCTATATGGATGGAATATTAAATCTATAGCAACTACGTATGATCAAATTATGTCATATAAGTGTACATATGATCGTGCGAATGAAGGTGCAAATCTCATATTCAACAGTTTTTTTGCATTTAGCTTTACAAATGTTATCGGGGTTTTTTTTTTATCTTAGGGGATACATAGAGATACAAATTTCCCGTAAATTGCATTTGATTGTAGTCTGGGCCAAAACTAAAAACCCAAAAATAGCGTCCGGCACAATTTGTTTTGGCTGTTTTCTCCTGAAGACCTAATGATTGAGAAACTGAGGGGTGCCCAAATTGAACCCTTGAGCATTTTGAAATATCCAAGATGGCGCCAAGAGTGGCCGCCACCACAGAAAATTAGTAATTAACTCAGCTTCAAAGCAGCTATAAGGATGATTCTTGTGTCTGTGTATGGGTTTTTTGGATGTAATGAATTCAAATTTGTACTTCCTTTTATCCACTAAAGTCTTACTTACCGAAATCCAAGATGGCGACCAGAATGGCCGCACGCACATATAATTAGCAATAGCGCAGCTTTTAAAGCAGCTATAAGGACGATTCCTGTGTCTTGTAGGGTTTTTGGTTGTCAACAAAGAATTCAATGTCTTTTCAACCTAAAAGTTTCCCTATACCGAAATACAAGATGGCCGCCAAGATGGTCGCAACCACATAATGGTACTAGCCAATCAGCTCGGGCTCACAAGCTAATACAATGATGATTCTGGTGTCTTTGTATAGGTTGTTGGTGTCAAAGAATTCAAATTTGACTTCTTTTAAATACTAAGCCTTCCATAAAACCAACAATCCAAGATGGCTGCCAAAATGGCCAACAAATTGGCTGCCCACAACATTTGTTAGCTGTAACTCGGACTCCGGAAGTACATAAGATTATGGGTTTAGGTCTTTAAGTAGATTTTACTGGTCAACGTGTTCAAGTATCCATAATTACGGTTGGTCTTATTGCAAAAACATTCAAATATAATGATGGAGAATATTTTCAAAAAGGATAATCTAAGTGGGCAAAACACAAGTTTAGATGGTAGTCTTAATTGGCAACTTGTTCATCAAGTCTGAAAGAAATCGTATAAACATATCCACATATTAACTACTATGTGGAAAACACTTCAAAAAAAAATGAAGCCCACGTTGACATAAGAAAGTTGTGCCCAATTTGGCAAAATAAAATTAAAAAACACGAATAGATAAAAAATATTTGGAAAATGATTCCTCACGTTTCTTCTCATCAGTCTCTCTTGTCCATCTTAAAGGTCAATTATTTGACAGTTGCCAACCTTCTTGCATTCACAGACCCATTCACATTTGCCTTGAAGTGCATGGTGGATCAGATTCACAGCCACAGCGATTAATCAAGTATTGGTCGGTGTGGGTTCTCTTGAGATAGACAATCGTGACAAGAATTAAGGTCAGGTTTCATCTTAACCAAAAACATAGAGGAATTGCGATCTGTCCGCGGGTCTCCTCTCCACGAGTAAATTTGATGACGGTTGACTGGGTGAGGGGGTTCCAGAAAGACGAAACAATTGGTCTCGATAAAAACAGAAAAGTGTCCTCCACATAACGTTTCCATATGGGCGGTGATGGGAATTAGTGCAGTCAGAAGGGCCTGCTGCTCAAAAGGACCCAGAAACAGGTCAGTCACTGGTGGGGGGGGAGAAACGAAAGAACCCGTCGTTAGCCCATCAGTTGGTGAGTATAGGTCGCCTTCAAAAATGAAGTAAGTGTGTGGTCCAAACAATAACCCAAATCCGTTTTCCCGTCAGCGATGCGGAGGGTCCTGTCAATCAGTGTCACGTCATCTTTGATACTATCCATGGTAATGTTCAATGGCCTTATACAGAGGACAGAGTGATGAAATAGGCGATTCTACATCAAAGGATATAGCATATCTCTGAGTCTTTAAGGGTCAGAGGAGTTAGATATGAACGTAGCGAATCACTCGTGTTTTTACTGGTATCAGGTCTTTCCGGTCAGAGGTGGAAGTATGTAGGGTCAACTCCTTGGCTCTGCTGTAGGTCGGAGAGCCAATAAAGAAAAAACAGAAGAAGAATCATACGGGCGTGATTTTAAGATACAATAACCACTCACGACAACAACTAGTAACACCCTAAAAGACCATGTCCCAATTAACTCCACCCTGGAGAGTTATTCTACTCTAATCCTGGGAGTCAGGTGGCAAAGGGTGTACATGGTGAAAATGGCCGAGATATTGAAAAAAGAGAACAGACGAACACCAGAAAGGCGATCAGAAGGGCAAACAAACAAAAAATCGGCTATCGCCGAACTTGTGTGGAACGACCAACATACATTGACTGGGACAAATAAAATTCTGTACAGGAACACCATTGGACTTAAAGGTTAACTCATCAAGTTATACCCCTACATCAAACCTACCCCTAACAACTCCAATAGGGATCAAAGGAGCAGAAATTACTCTGAATGGGTATTCCAAGGATGCCTCTCAAACAATGCACAAATTACTGGGGGTATCCTTTACTGTACTCTTATGTTCTTCTCTTCCCTTTGTTTACTGCCGTTGGGATAAAGGTGAAACATCATAACGTTAGTGATCTTCTCTGAGATGGCTTTGACTAGATAGAAAGTTAGCCTTCCCAATTTGGATGCTCTAGGAAAAGATCCTTTCAAAATGAAGAAGATCCTAGCACAATAAGTCGATGTACTACTGTGCGCTGTTCTAGAAGAACTTTCACACGGCACAGGGTATTTTTATTCTTGTGTAGAGGCAGAGCCTACATATGTTGTAGACGGTGGAGCCCGCACAATTGATTGGTTGGGGTTGAGAAGTCTATGTCCCCGGGGCGAAGGAGGGCACTAATTGAGAATGTGATCCGCAGTCTGTGATGGAGAACCACAGTGGCAGGTTGGAGATGGTCGCAAGCCCATCGGTGCATATTGCTGTTGAAGCGACCGACTCTGTGCGTATCCGGTTTGTTAGGTGAACCATTCTTGCGTGGAAGATTGTACCAGGTGGTAATTCTGGCATAGGTGTAATAGTGAGTTGGTATGGTCTTGAAGTATCAGCACCCAGGCAGGATTCCATGTCTGTAAGATGTTGAATGGAGCTGGAGAGTTTTTAGCAGCGGGTCGACAGAAGGGTCGACGGGAGCACAGGTCTCTGTCTGCCGAGTTGGTGATTCTTTGACAGTGTTATGCCGCAGGTGTTGACCAAATGATGTCGGATAAGCTGTAGTGTTTTGTTACATTATTAAGAAATGACTTGCTGTGGTGTATGTAAGTGTAGAGAGCAAACTCCAGGCTAAGTGTGCTGTCTACTGACCTGCTTCCAGCGCGACCGCTCTTTGTGCACCCTTGATAATAAACTCAAAGTAGCGATTCAAAGATCAGGTAGACATCTGCTTGCTAAGCTTTTTTGGATGACATGAGAACCCGAACAGTCTTGATTTTCATGTACTGGCATAGGGATAATCCAGAGATTATAACACATTCCGTCTATACGATGACTCTGGTGAGCGATGCTCATCTGCAGGCTTTTGTTTTTCATGTGGCCGAATTTGTCTTTGTTATCCTCATATCAACCACATCTCAAACTTGGAAGTTGGTATTGGTCATAACTCATAACAGAAGATTTCTTAACAATTCAACAGCGAGTGATGTCATCAACCTCAAACTCTGGAAAAGATTAGTTCTGTGTTTTTGAAGAACGAAGAGAAACGAATCCCATTCTAATCTGCTTCTTGCTTAAACCATTGCCCACATGGATATTTTGAAACTATTAAACCCTCTGGACAACTTAATCAGATTCCTCCATTTGCTTAACTACTATAGCACTGCATAAGCATTCACCAACTCAGGGGTATTCTAACCAAAACGATATCGATCAAACCAGTTGGTTGGTGATCAGGATGAGAGGATCAATGCAAGTTTAGAGCTTCATTTTGTAAGAATTGGATAAGCAGCTGAGTTTCCGTGTGAATTGTGCATAATAATGATAACATGAACAAGTTGACATTAAAATATAATTAAAGGGACACAAAAAACATATCTATTGTACTTCTGAAGCTGAGTTACAGCTAAGCAAATGTTCTTGTTGTGGCAGCCAATTGTTGGCATTTGCAGCCATCTTGGATTTTGGTTTTATGGAAGGCTTAAGTATTTAAAAAGAAGTACAAATTGAATTCTTGACACCAAAAACAGATACAAAGACACTAGCATCATCATTGTATTAGCTGTTGAAGCTGAGCTATTGCCCTAATTACATTATGTGGTTGCCGGCCATCTTGGATTTCGGTATAGGGAAGGACTTTTAATGTTAAATAGAAGTACAAAGTGAATTCTTTGACCCCAAAACCCATACAAAGACAAAAGAATCATCCTTATAGCTGCCTTAAAAGCTGATTATTGCTAAATATGTGGTGGCGGCCCCATCTTGGCGGCCATCTTGGATTCGGGATACGGAAGACTTTAATGTTTAAAAAGAAGTACAAACTTGAATTCATTGACACCAAAAACCCATACAAAGACACAAGAATATCCTTATAGCTGCTTTAGAAGCCTGAGTTATTGCCTAATTTTATGTTGGTGGCAGCATTCTTGGCGGCGCCATATTGCGATATTCAAAATGCTCAAGGTGCAAAAGTTGCACCCTCAGTTTCTCAATCAGTAGGTCTTAAGGATGCAAAAACAGCCAAAAAAATTGTGCGGAGGCTACTGTTGGGTTCAGGTTAAAAATGGGGTTTTGGCCCTAGACTATTGTCCGTAAAACACCGCCGAGTGCCGAGATGCGAGAGAGAATGTATCCGGTGTTACATCCTAAAAATGCCAAATGTATGTTATACTTAATTAGTTTGTCAATATCCAAAAATCGAACATATAATGTGCAATTATATATTTTGAAGATTTAATGGGACTCAATATGTAATTATTATTGCTTTAATGATCCACTTAGCCTTTTAAATAAGGATAATGAAAAGTTGGTTTTATCTCTAACAGAACAAACATTGTCACTAAATCGAGCTTAAAGTTGCAAAGTATTGGTTACAGAGAAAAGGGACCATCTCAAACAATTCAGTACCTTATTCTAACAAATATATTTCAATGATAGCAAGTAAATGTGAAAAAGTACATTTTTTAAATGCCCATATCTATATTACATACACATTTGATTAATAATTGAAAATTAAATCGAAAACGAACCGAAAAGTGTTGCAAATGTAAATGCTCTATCATTTTTGCCGATTATATTTGTTATTGCAACAAGCAAATGCAAAATGATTGTTAAAATAACAATTTCTTGAAATATAATCCCCCAATTAGTACATGTTAATGGTATATCATGTAACTGAATTTAATTACTTTGGCAAGCTATAACAAGCTTTTTGCCGTTTGATGCAGCATTTTACCCTTTCATAGATAGGGCAATCACCAAGTTGTCTAATGCTGACAGTGCATTACTTATATGTAGTATTATTTGTACATCCACCCATCTATCAACTCATCCACTTCTCAGTCCATCCATTCTACCCATCACAGCTATACATTCATCTAAACCAGGACAGCCGTCTGTAACTTCTTTTCAATCTATACATAAAATTGTGTACGGGTACCGGATTATGATGTAGGGTTATAATGAGAATCATATTCCCGAAAGTTTGGGGAAGATTTGGAAGATGTTTCATATAGTGAAACATGTTTAAAAGGTGCCTGATAGTGATTTTTGGTCAACCCTAAAAGGGGGGGGAAACTTTGAAAATGAGGGGTATAATAGTACAGCGGGAATTTTATACTCAAAGTCACAAACCATTTTGTGTAAGCTAAGGTATCACCTATATTGATGCAGGTACCGGCTTACCCACTTTTATGTGTTTCAACAGCATCAATAAGATCAATCGAGGGGGTTCTTCCTGGAAATACCCCATGATCATGCATGTAGATAAGTGTCAAATGTATACCAATATATTTTTTCTCATCATAAGGATTAAAGAATTACAAAACAATCGAGTATAGGATTCTCATTTATAACCCTACTATGAGTGCAATAGCCCAAGAGCAATAGACATGGTTTTGCAATTATTGACTTTAACATAATTAAAATTCGAAGAAATATAATAGTTCACTTATCTCTATTACTCATGATCAGACAATGGTTTCAGCATTTACGCTAGTTGTTTGTTTTATTTTTGTCTTGCCTTTATTTTAGTTGTTCATTTTTTGTTTATGATTTGTAATCATATTTGGATTAGAATGACCAAATCAAGGATACAATTCTATTTACATTCACTCTACAAGTAACAGGAGTCGAAGGAAAAGGTCTCTTTAACTCTTTTACTGAGATCATCTATATGCAATTTGTTTAAGTGTGTCAACTTTAAAAGCCAAGTCTCAAATAGTGGAAATAAACAATTTTTGTAGCCGATGGAAATCAGCTAGTTCCTTTATGAGTTCTAACTAAGCTTAATGACCATGTATATGCTATTGTACCAAATAGCATAGTATCAAATACAAAGTATGAAATAAAGATTGGGATCGGGCAAAATTCTACTAAAGGTTCAAAGGTTTTTTTTTTTTTTTTGATAAAAAGCCCATTTGTTTGAGAACTGCACTTGCGGGTTGGATTTTTTTATCCGTGCAACGTAGAAATGCAGAGGGTGTTTTGAACCAATCCGATAATGCATTGCAATGTACATATACTGTACTGTACTAAACACATGTCAGTACTTTGGTATACTGAAAAGTGTTCAAAAATTTGTCAAATTTACCCTTGTACTAATTTTACCCCTTATTTTACAAAGTTCCCACATTTCCACAGGCTGGACCTTAACATTCTCATTCAGCACCCTTTAAACTATATTAAACCATCTTCAAACAGATGAATGTATTGGCTGAACAAAACAAAGTGAAAACTTTTGGCTATTGGCTTAACACGCTATAAGGAAAAACACTGAACAATCTTTCCGCATTGAATTGATATATTAGAAATCAGAATCGACGAATCTAACACAGAAACAAAATGTATTTATGCTGCTATCAACAATAGCAGCTAAGCCGTTATGTGGCGCTCTCCATTTTCAAAACAACAACATGAATTTTACTCTAAAGTTCGCAATACTTTGGATTCAAATAAACTTTGGAGTCAATAAACTATGGATTGTTTTCACTACATATAGAAAAAAATAAAATAACTGAGAGGGTGAATTGATGTGGTTATAATTCAAATTTGCCTCAAATAAACTTAGCGAATTGAACACATTAATCGCGTATATTGACGGAAGTTATACTTACGCGATTAAAAAAATGTAGGTCGAAAACGTTTCGATATATCTTTTATTTATACATTTTATGTCGTTGGGTGTATTACATAGCGGCGGATGTCCCTTTTGTTTATTATTTTTGCAAAATTCAGCGAAAAAGTAGTACATCTCAACTTCTGCAAGCTTACAAAGTTTCAAAGCTCTTAGTACGTGATTAATGCGTGTGCGATGTTATTAATAGAGACTTCGGCGTTTGACATAGTAACGGATGTTACAGCCTTGTAATATTATGTCGAGGGTTGACTAATAATAATAATAATAATAATAATAATAATGAACACTTAATAAAGCGCCGGTATCCGCCGAGAAGACGCTCATGGCGCTTTGCAAAAACAACCAATGTACAAAGACAAACATATTATAACAATAAATGCAAAAACAGTTCATCAATATGTATACATGTAGAACATGATGCATCAAGTCAGTCAAATGCATTTTGGAACAAATGCGTCTTCAAGTTTGTCTTGAAAATACATAAGTTATTGGCAGAGCGAACTGCAAATGGCAGATTGTTCCAAATTTTTGCAGCAGAAACATAAAACGATCTGCTGCCCCACCGGTTTCTAGCGATTGTTTCTTGAAGAATAGTCCACTCAATCTACGGTATGACATTGACAAAATTGCTACAGAAGGTTTTCTTGCTGTAACTTGTTGTACAAACCCTCCCGAACAACAGATCAAAAAGGTAGAAAAAAGGCAGCATGGCAAGACATGCTAATTTGCATAAAACCTATGTGCCATTTTTGCATATATTTTGGTTATTATACAATATATTAAAAGGGGACGACCCGATTTAAGTAAATAATGTTTTCATCTTGATTGAATGGTTTTCACCCCTAAACCCCATCTGTAGAGTTTCGCGCTGATATTTCAACCCGTTTTCATATGAGAGCTAAAAACATGATTTTCTTAGCTCTATATATGTAAAATTAATATCGGTCGACCAAAATGGGGTACATTTTCGCTCATAACTTCCAAACCAAATATCCTTTAGCTCTAAGATTTCACAGGATGAATGAGAAAAATAGTAGTTTCTTCAAATACCAAAATGTTGACTACTTCCGGTAAAATCTTGGAGTATGGGGACAATGCTATTAGCGATCAGGCCACGGCCCTTTAACTCTTGAGTCTTTCTTGCTGTCCAACATAGGACCCGAGGTACTTGAGGTCTAACCTTTTTGAGTTGGGTACCGTGTGTAGTGCAGATAGGTTGATATGATTCTCTTCCTCATTGACGGTAATGTATTCCATTCCGTCTCTTTGGCATATAGATGTAGGCTGATTTTATCTGCAGCATTCTCAAATGAAGCTTTGTAGTAGATCTTGTACAGCACATATCACATCCCCTGTTAGAGCTGCGTAGTCAAGGTCTGTGAGATGCTGACTTTGGTGACGTCTAGAATGCTTGACCGCCTTTTTATGCTGCTGTCCTACCTATTACCCAGGCTATTACCAAATGACCCCCTTTTTAAAATGTTCGCATACTCAATGACCCCCATTTTCTTCTTCCCTGATATCCACTTTTGTCACAAGTTTGCATAAAATTATCCACTTTTTTTAAAGAATTTGAACACCCAAATTCAAAGTTTGTGCAACCTACGTGCACATTTTTAACAATGTTATCATTTCAAGGCAGCAATTTTATAATTTCATGGCAATTTGAACTCTGGAAAAGAGGCACTTCCTATTTTAACTTCAGGTTTTAACATCATTGGCCCCTTCTTAATGACCCATTTTTATTCAGCTCAGTGTACCGAATGACCCCGTACTTTTGGGTACATTTTATCTGAAAGGACCCGGGAAAGGACCCTATTTTTCACCTGGCCGAGGCACATATACCCATCACTTCGCATAGGGAGTGCCCCCGGCAATTGACCAAATGTGTTTGAATAAATACTCTCTGATAATAATTTGCTAAATAAAGATCTCACCATCCCGATTGAAATCTGACAAATCATCTAGAATGCAAAATTAATTTTGGCGGGAAAATTGCGGTCATCTTGAATAATGACCATCACTTTCCACTTTTGCAAGTGCTACACACCTCGCTGGCATTGCCATGCAAAACATGTTCAAATACTAACAAAAATGGAAAATCTCCTTAAACATCCATTTATGAGCTATATACCATTGTCGAAATATGGGCGTACACGTCCACGTAAGATAAATGCAAATTAGCATGTCTTGCCAGGCTTCCCTTTTTCTACCTTTTTGATATGTTGTTTGGGAGATCTTTTACTGCTAGTTACAGCAAGAAAACCTTCTGTAGCAATTTTGTCCAGGTGTACCTAGTATTTTACATAGATTGAGTGGACTAGAAGTCCTTTTGTAGCAGAACGGAGGTTACGAGCGGGTGAATATATATAGTTCTATAAGTTCAGTTAAATATGCTGGAGCCGCAGTGTACAAGATCTTATAGACTAATAGAATGTCCTAACTAAAAAAATGCTAACTCAGAGTACTTTCTGTTGGTAACTGATATGGTGCTCCAATGGGATGGGGGTAAAGTGGAATTCTGCTGTATCTAAAATGGGAAGTGGAATTGAGTTTAGACCATATATTTTTAGGAAATATGGTACAGATTTTGGGGGTACCAAAATCCCCAAATGGCCAAAAGGTGCATGAGTGGGCCTTCTGTTAGTCAATCCTCGATATGTGTTTGAGCATTTCGTAAATTTAATACAACCCTATTAAGGTTATTACTTATCTAAACAAAATTGTTGTTAAACATGAAACTAGGTAATGGACTCATTACAACATACGCCAGTATGTAAAACACATTCAACACCCAAATCGGATGTGATGTACGTCGATCTATCGGAGTCAAAATTTGGTAGCCCTTTGTCTTTTCAATGGTATGTAGGCTTGTACACCAATACAATATCAGTGGTCACTCGTAGGCAAAATAGTTAATAGCCAAATCAAATTGGTCCACTAATTATTCTAATAGCCCACTTGGGGACTTCGCCTCCAGTCTCCAATTCATAAAGTTAGCTGGTTTCACACTTCTTGTTTCCTAATAGCTTGGTTCCATGAAAGGTGTGGCTTCATTTGTGAACAGTATAGCCTAATTATTTAGCCCATAAAGCATGATCTGTGACAGTGGCAGCTATGGTCATGTGGTGGAAGACAGTACTGAGGGAGTAATTTCCTTATTTTAGGGCCAAGGTCAACTTTGTGCACAAGATAAAAGATATTTGCTCAGTATTAGTATCTGTGACTTGAGGGTGTTAGCTGCAACCTGCGGCCAAAGTTAATACAAGAATACACTGCCGGGTTACGTATTACGAACACAAGCGCCCCAACGACTTGGTCAAGTCTAACGGATGTTCGAATATCAACGATTGGTGTATTACGTACTGATGGATGCTGACAATGAAAACGTATAGGAAAATTCAACATCCGTCACTCTGCCATACAGCAATTAGGCGAAATTGTATTTTATTTTCATCATTAATTATTTTTTTTCTATTTAGGGTTATTGCAAAAATAAACAACAATATCAATTTAAAGTATTAATCTCGTTTTTCAGTAGAATTTGATGTTATATACAGGCTGTCTCAGGCGTTATAGAAACTATCAGTGATTCGCTCGAAAGAGTCCAAATATTAGAAATTTGTAGGTATAGCTTAAAAGTGAAGGATAAGTCTTTATTTTTTTTTTTTTTTTTTTTGAAACTAGGTAATGGACTCATTACAACATACGCCAGTATGTAAAACACATTCAACACCCAAATCGGATGTGATGTACGTCGATCTATCGGAGTCAAAATTTGGTAGCCCTTTGTCTTTTCAATGGTATGTAGGCTTGTAC
Organism: Ophioderma brevispina; assembly: GCA_023653785.1. Taxonomy (NCBI): domain Eukaryota; kingdom Metazoa; phylum Echinodermata; class Ophiuroidea; order Amphilepidida; family Ophiodermatidae; genus Ophioderma; species Ophioderma brevispina. The sequence continues at coordinate 33,882 of JAMKCH010060808.1, forward strand.
ACCAATACAATATCAGTGGTCACTCGTAGGCAAAATAGTTAATAGCCAAATCAAATTGGTCCACTAATTATTCTAATAGCCCACTTGGGGACTTCGCCTCCAGTCTCCAATTCATAAAGTTAGCTGGTTTCACACTTCTTGTTTCCTAATAGCTTGGTTCCATGAAAGGTGTGGCTTCATTTGTGAACAGTATAGCCTAATTATTTAGCCCATAAAGCATGATCTGTGACAGTGGCAGCTATGGTCATGTGGTGGAAGACAGTACTGAGGGAGTAATTTCCTTATTTTAGGGCCAAGGTCAACTTTGTGCACAAGATAAAAGATATTTGCTCAGTATTAGTATCTGTGACTTGAGGGTGTTTCAAGTCTAACGGATGTTCGAATATCAACGATTGGTGTATTACGTACTGATGGATGCTGAAAATGAAAACGTATAGGAAAATTCAACATCCGTCACTCTGCCATACAGCAAATAGGCGAAATCGTATTTTATTTTCATTTCATACTGATGGATAACTTCATCATTAATTATTTTTTTTTCTATTTAGGGTTATTACAAAAATAAACCACAATATCAATTTAAAGTATTAATCTCGTTTTTCAGTAGAATTTGATGTTATATACAGGCTGTCTCAGGCGTTATAGAAACTATCAGTGATTCGCTCGAAAGAGTCCAAATATTAGAAATTTGTAGGAATAGCTTAAAAGTGAAGGATAAGTCTTTAGAATTTCCATAGGTTTTAAAAATTGACAGAAAAGAAAGAACACAGTAATTGTGTTCAACGATATGAATCTCCATTCAATTACGTGTTGTAGTAAGTGTCCGTACGGACAGTAATAACTAAATTATCCGATTTTTTCTTTATCAGATGTATATTAGGATACCCATATTTGTTACAGACATGCACAAATCTGATTTTTGTTGTGATATTTTCGATTTTCTGATTTAGCAAATGACTGAAAGTGCCTTCAATTATGGATACTATTTACGCTTTAAAGTGTTGATAATCATTAACAATAACGCATGTTTTAACATGTTTTAGTGTTAATCTTGTGCAGTGACTCCTAAATCTTTGATCTTAAAATATAAAATTTATCACGTTGAAGTGTTATAAAAAGTATTATCCGTTGACTTTTACAGTGTTGTTAGACGAAAGGTGAAAGATAATTAAAAAAGATAAGACCAGTTTCACTTTAGTTATTTTGATAGAAGAGTGAAATACGCCTCTTAAAAATATATATTGTGACGGATGGGGTAATATTTTGAGGACTCCAGGATAAATATAGTTATATGTATCGCTATTTATCATTCTTCAAAGTGCCATCGATTTTGACTAATCATTTGATAAGGACAGGTGAAAACCTTGCTTTAAATATATCGGACGGTGAGGAGGCGAAACGAGAAAAACAATGCAGTTACGTGTAATTCATTTGAAAGCTTGGTCACGTTTTGACAACTATCTGTTAGTATCTGTTCCTCCGTCACAAAACGTGCTCAAATGAACGACCAAAGTTTATTACATACCCATTCCTTGCGATCATTTTGAATTAAAACAGATCCCAGGTAGTGTAGGGCGTCAAAGTTGCGTGGTGGGAGAAGTTTGGAGCGGCCACCGAGATTCCTACCAACATGTAACTAAGTACCATGTTTGTAACTGTCATTTTTATAGGCGGTTGCACCAACCCCCTCCCACCACAGAACTTAGCGACCTACACTACCCCCTCAGTTTATTTTTTTACGTTTTATTATTGTTAATATTTATATATGTTGTTATTATATTATTATTACTACTACTATATTGCTATCCTGTACGTTAGGGCGAAATTGGCTTTTGTTATTTACTCAGAACGCTCTTAGGGCAAAATATCGTTTCCCCTTACGTATCCATTTGTATTACGGTTTATTCCGTTTTGGATAACAAATGGTATGAATATTAATTTATGCAAATGAAGGATAATACCCTAGAATAACAAAGAATATGAATATTAATTAATTTAAATAAGAAAAGAACTGATTATAACCTAATGAATAGTTAAAATTTCCTCTAACATGCTTGTTAATGTTATTATTATTATTTATATATTTATTTATTTTTGCATTTTTTTTCTTCAAAATACCTAGTATTCAGTAATTGAGAGACAAGCTTAATTATTGCATTAACGAAAAGGGAAATACATTGTCTCCTTTTTAGTGGATGTATTGACTTTTTTCCATAAAGTGGTTTTAGAACAAAAAGTTACAGAACTAAGCGAAATAAGTACACATTGCATCGATTGTCACTTTGTTAAATATTAATTTGTAACTATATTTCAGCACTAACATTAGTAGATGATCTTGAAATATTTTTTGTCTGTTGAATATTGGAATTCATGTTGATTTGTATAATTTTAGCGTGTGTAATTTGTGCTTTCGCATTTTGTTCTATTTGTAATTTGACAATGCAAACATTTATAATACTATTTCTAGAGAATCACGTTGATCAAATAGTCATAAATAATGTATTTCTTTCGCAAATAACTAACTGAAAGATTTACTACAAATAATATCATTATACTCATCATTTCGACTGCCGCCGACAATTATCATCATCATCATGGTTGCAAATAACTGCTGCATATTCTATATTCCATGGTCGCACGGTTTGTGCCTGGTACCCGATGATCCACGTTAGGGCTTCTAAACTACAATTCTATTTGCTGCCGCTTATCGATAGCGATAAAAAATGGCTGGCAGCTCTCTTTCTGCGGTATCTCACCTTAAAGCTGACTTCGGGAATATCTCCATACAGGTCGTTATTTGGTACCTTGTGCTTCCATCTTATGTTCAGGTGCAGCTCCTAGTAACCTGGTGTTTATCCTTCATTTGTAGTGTTCCGACTTCCAGATCTGCTGTAGCTTATTAACGGATTTTCAGGCTTTACCCTTTAGGCCTTGGATCAAAGAGAATTTTTTTTTGGATAAGGACTTTGTTTACGCATATCAGAGATGTAACTAATAGAAAACTAGTAGATTTTATACTTCCAATAGGGAATGTCAAGTCTAAAAGTTGCACATTTTCTTTAAAATTAATAAAATGTTTTCTCAGTTTCCTTCCCTGAATATTAGTGACCAGTGGATGTACATCATAAAAATTTGACTCTAGTAAATAATAGCGCTGTTCATGTTCATTAACCGCCCGGGATGCATAGGACAATGCAATGCAGATTCCTTTCCCTTTTTTTATTTGGGCGCGCAAAGCCATCATTATTATCCATGCAGTTGAAACGATTTCAGATGTTATCGCCACCCCGTTTAGATTAAGCTATTTTATTTGTGATTTAAAACGCGAAATATATATTCTCGTTCACGAATAAATAAACGTTGAGCTTTTACCGTGTGTTCAATTAACTTTGACCCTATATTCCATCATTTATTCGAAAAGGAAACGAAGATAAACAGATGTCACGAAAAAAAATTGTTGACAGAGTGTGACCTAACATGTTTGTGCAGGACCATAACCCATATACTTGCTGCGTAACCCCAGTTCTGTTCAATTTTACCGCGTTTTAAGAAGAAATCGAAAACAACTGGTATTCACTGCAGTGACCGATATGAAATACAGGTAAAATGGTGCCGATCGTAAATGAGATTATTTCAAAACACTGTGTTTTATAGTAATATCAGGAATGTACGGTACCATATAGCTTGTGTTGCATATAAGTCGCTGGATACCTTTACTTTTATGAAGTCAAAAGGGCCATGCTTGAACGACAGACAGGCGTATGATGTTCAGAGATCTTGATGAGAGTGCAAAAGCGTCATATTACAAAGACAAGCTAGAAAAAGCTTCCAATAAGGAAGTCGTTAGAACCGTTAACACCTTGCTCAATAAGAACACCTGTGTTCGTCCACCTTTTAGATATATTGCTAAACAAAGTGTCAACTAAAGAGTTATGTGATCAATTTGCAAACTTTGTCCATGACAAGGTTGCCAAAATACGCAGAACACTTGATAGTGACAGTGTTGGCACTCTTATCGATGTGCTATTTCCATTGCAACTGTTGACCCAACTGATCACGAGTTTTCTGAGTTTATGCTCCTGTCACATGACGAAGTCCGACAAAGATCTGCCAGCTTGCTCCATTGCTCACATGGTTACTCAAAGAGCACAATGATACCATATTGTCATCTCTGACCCATGCCATCAATGTATCTCTTAGTATCACTTGATCCTAATGAATTACAGAATAGATTTTTTAAACTCATTGAGGAGATGCTGTAAAACAAACTGCCGGATAACGTTATTTCTTTGTATAGCCTAGGAGAGCAGCTTTAGTCTGTGTATACTGCCAGCAAGGACCGATATTGAATGCGTTACTATTCTGCTGCGAAAGATGCATCAAAAGGATTGGTATGTGTGGCACGGCTCGAAAATGGGGTTGTTAAGTGTATGATGAGTATTCTGCATTATTGTATGGTGTTCCCATGGTTCAGTTAGGGCCATGCATCATTTACACGTTACCCATGGGTGACATCACGTCCGCAATCACATAATTAGCTGAATGCGTTCAATTGTACATATCATTCAATCCATAGGTTCCCAATGCTGCAAGGGAGGACTGCGAGAGGTTAAACTCTCCATAAAGGTCCTGAAAAAAAGGATATGAAATCAAACAACCTCACGCTCCATAATAACAAAAGTGATCTTGTTTATTACTGGCACCCGACAGAACATGCCAGAAGCTCCCTCAACAACAACTAACTTATTTTTTCTGCTGCTTAGAGAGTTGTTATATGTTATGTTGTTATGGTCTTCCTCGTGTAACAAAGTGTTCGTGGCATTAATCTTTAGCACAATCTTGGGGGGGTTGTTATGTTGTTTTTCAAAGAAAAAAAATCAGATGCTTGCGTCAGGTAGGTCATCAGCAAAGTCGATGTCTGTAATGGCCTGATTTTCAATCCTTCTGACTCTCTTGGTTTGATGTTGAAGCAAAGCTCTTGAGCTCCCTCTTCTGGCATAACTTTCCAGAGGGGATAGTAGTCCAAAATGTGATGGGCAAATTTGAACAGCTGTATCGCCTTGTAACATACCTGCTTGGGCTTCGAAGACTTCTGTTTCTCCATGAGTTGCGATTGACCCTAGCAATTGGAGACTCATTCTGTGTGGGGTAGAGTGATGTGGTAATATCCAATCTGGTATTAACCAATTGTTCTTACCAAGAAAGGGGTTACTCCCAGTGAACTTTTCTTGGTGCAATTAAATGCCATAAGCTTTCGCTTTTGTTTTTTTCATCTTTTCGGTCAATTTTCGTAAAAACAAAAAATGCTGTGTTAACATCTTCACGGAAGTTATGGTCTGCCGTCAAAGTCTCTAAGACGTGGGGGAGCGGCCCCCCCCATACGGGAGGGTTATTACCCCCAAGATATTTATGATACCACTTTTAAACGATTCTGACACAACATGTCTATAATAAAACTCTTTTTATATGTAAAAACTAGTCAATTGCAATAGCTAAAAAACCACACGATATCCGATATATCATTTCGCAAATTTTTTGTGCCATAAATGACAATTTTGCTGACTCGCGATTTTTATGACGTCAGTTTGACCCCATACTAGGTAAATGTTGGTTAAATTGTTACATTATTTTTGGATCAATGGAAAGAGGAGAAACATAGCTATCCAATGGTATGGGGGGCGGGTGGTATGAACACCCCGCACTATGGTAAACTCTGTTAAAGAAGAGGCTTGGCAAAACGAGGAATTAATATTCGAAATTACTGGCCCAGTTCTCTTGTGGGCAGCACAATCTTATACTACACAGATAGTTATCGCATACTAAAAAGAATTACGCGGTGCGTACTGAGTAATGAGCATGGCCACAAATGTGGTTGTGATTTTTAATTATTGAAAATATGCAAATGAGCTCATTAATATCGTAACCTGTCCAAAAAGTATATACAACATGACCTCATCATGTTCTATCACCGTGCCACCTTAGAAGTCCCACCTGGTGGTAAACATACGCCCAACCACACAAACTGTGTTGTGGGGCCAAAATAGGCTTATCCATTACATCCCATTCTGACAGTGTCCAATAGGAAAGCATACTCATGACGTCACACTGGAAATTACCTCTTTTGCAATTTTGCCTGACTCATACCTGGACAATTCAAGGCTATAAGGACCCTTCTTAAATTAACGTTCTCTAGCATGTAAACAAACCACGCTCCCTAAGGGGAATTCTATTTTTATCTTTTAAACTGTAAAAAGCAGTGTAGATAATGTTCTCTGTTAGGAATCTTTTTTCTAAGGTTTGCATAAGAAAAAAATATGAAGATTAGTTTCTAAAAAAAGAAGACCCTTCACCTGTCCGTTGTTGGCTCTCTTTCAGCTAGTTATGTTGTGTATAATTTACGTGAATGATTTATTTTCTCTGTCTTCTATTAGTTCATTATTTTGGTTTGCTTCGGAGAATAAACTTTGTATAGGTTTTCTCGACTGATTGAAGGGCCCTCTTGTCATTAGATTGTTAGCAAGGGAATGACATAACCTCAGGGATACACAACCTATCTGAGGTGATGCTGGATGCTGTGGCTGTTATAAGGGCTCATCGCCCTGAGATTAATATGGGTGTAATGTCATCAAACGTAAAGCCACCTTCATTCGTGTGTGTCGACTACGGGGAGAAGGCGCTTGGTTGGGGGTAGGGGTCGACGGCCCGACCGAACCTTGAAAGCGGGTGTTAACTAGATGTCAGGAGAGAGTAGCATGTATATATGGATGGCCACGATACCGATAACCTGACAGTGACACTGCACTTCTCCAAATTGATGTAATAAGTCATCATTTAGGTTTCATCAACCTTAAAGATACTAATATTGGAAGGCTATTGCCGTTTAAACATTTTGGAAGAGTGCTACTTTTGCGTTGTTTTGCGTATTGTCAAGTTTTCAAGGAACAGCATTTAATGTTATCTTAAAAGAAATTAGATTGTCTGTCTAAGTTTATCGCCGAGCCTGTGGTCCGTTCGAGAAATTATATGTAAATAACCCTAAGGTTTGTGAAAATTAAAATCCCGAGTCTTTTTGCCTTATAATTATTGTGTCATGGTTTATTTTGTTTGGAACCGTGGGATTATTTACTTTATTGATGAAAAGAATCTTGAAAATACAATTTTGAGGAAATAGCATGAGGTATAGTGTGTGTTGTTTCTGTGGCCTGTGGTTTACAATATGAGAGAGGATGTTTAAGCATCCCTGGCATAAAACTAGTTAAATTACTATGAATCAGTCAAATATTACTAACTAAGCTGAGTGGAAAACATATGTAAATGAAAATGGTTTATCGATTCACAAAGATATACTTTTTGAAAAATCTCGGTTCCTTTGGCAAACTAGAACTCGCACTTTTACCTACCACAACTCGGAATGTTCAGAGTCCAACAATCCCAACGTGGTGACAGTGGCCGGCCGAACCGGGAGGTGTAACCGAGGAGCGGAGGGCGGGAACTCCACACTCAAAAATACACAGCAAGCTTCATAATCATGGTGTAACCCAGAGCTTAAGCTACTCCATGTGTACGCTTAGCGCTACTCCAAGGGTACCCCTTGATGCATTATTGTTGCACAAACCACTGGGTGGATAGCAGCTATGATTACTTAGCAGGACCCATCCTATAGTGTACTTTGCATTTGCCTGCTAGGTGACTGACAGGTACCCATGTAAGCCACCAGTAGTGGAGTACCTCTGCAGCTACTCCTCGGGAGTACCTTAAAAGGGCCCAGGAAATGCAAATAGAATTGATGTGGTTTGTGTCAAGCCTTCAAGGAGGAACGAGAAAGCATTCAATATTTGGGTTGGTGATGACATCATTAGTGAAACTATTGATTTTTCAGAGAGTAATAGAAAGTTCCAGGTGACTGGTGTGAATCTATTCATGGCACTGACTGAAAATCAATAGTTTCACTAATGATGTCACTGGTAGTGTATTCTTTTTTGTGGCCCTGTTTATTGGAATGGAATGCCCTGTAAAGATTTGTAGTAGGTTTATCATCTCAATTCCTGGGACCTTTAACACGCCCCCCCCCCACCGGTCGCCTAGTAGACAGCACTTTGGACCATAGACGCCATTGTTGTTTAAGACTCTATGATCATTTTCAAGTTTATTAACATTTGAGTTGAGCATCACAAAAAACCCTATATTTTTTTTATTTTTTTTATTTTTTTTCCTTTTTACAAATTTTAAATAATGAGATAAAATGGACTTAAAATCACACATGTCTCAAAGCTAATTTGGCATGGGGAGTTACTCCAGTCATGGTGTGACTATCGGTTAAGCTACTTGCTTTATACCTAGGTGGATTGATTACCCCCTCTTTTGGCGGCGGCCGGCGATGTGGTATCCTTGCGGGTGGTAACTCCGTGGCTATTTAATAGGTACTTCAAAGGTACTCCCATGAAGAAATTGGTTGTGTATGTACCCTTCTGCCACCCAAATGAGATCAGGAAAAGTGTGATTCCCCCAACCTAATGAAAATGTATAGTTACGTCACTACTTGAAAGCAAGCGATGTCTCTGCTATACTAACTCTCCGTGCCGTGTGCAGGGGCTATAGGGAATTTGCACAGCAGTTGCTGCATCCACACCACTTACAAGCTCCACAAAAACATGTCGTTAGTGTAAAGGAAATAATTAGAATAGCATGTTAAAATGTTTTATTCCAGGTCGTAAAGAACGCATTTGGAGGTTAAACGCGCTTTTGTGGCCAATTTATGCAAGGTAATTTTGGTAAATCAGGTGCTGAAGTAAAGGTATGGCTGCAAAACTATTAATTTATCACCACAATTCCCACTGCACATGTGAAATACTATAAGAGAATTGGCACTTTGGATTGAATCTCTCTCTCTCTCTCTATCTCTCTCATCAATCTTCGCTAAACCTATGTACTGTATGAAGGCCTCAATTATCCCTCTATCCATTCAGTTTACCACATCCCATTCGTGGATATCTCTGAGTCCTTATATATCCAGAGATACAACCATTTAAGTGAAATGGTTGGACCACTTTAACATGGATATGCTTATCTTGGTAAGACTAATAGTGAAAAGGTATTGAAAGCCGTTGCATTTGGTGACATAACTGTGAAAAAAGTGTAAGCAAATTAACATGAATGTTTTTTTTTTTTAATTCAGGTAGTAGTATTGATTGTAAAAAAAAGCACTATATTATCTCTGGTTCAAGCTACAGCATTAAACTTTGAGCATTGCTTCAATATGGCTGGTCCTCGGGCTGGTAACAAGCATCAGCCACAATTCGCCTCTAAAGAACGTGTGATTATGGTGCACATGGTGACAACGTTTATTCAGACCAGAACCCATGTCAACACCATGATCTTTTCATCAGTAAATAGCCTCTTTCCCATCTAATGAACCGGTTAGGGGACGTCATTGGTGGATTATTCTTGGAGAAATCGAAATACGTTTTCGAATTTTAAAAGGACAAATATTTTGTTGATACACAGTGAATAATAAACGTACATTTATATCTTTTTGAAAGTTCTGAAACTAAACAGAATAGAAACAAAATACATAAATAAACAGGCCGCTGCGCTTTTAATGGAAGGGCATTAGCGTAATTGCGAATTGCAAAAGTACTTGTAATAATTGCAAAAAAGTACACTTGATGTTGTACAATGCAAGCTGAGGATGGATATGAATAAAACATAAGGCAAATATATCGTTGATATATGTGGTTGAAATCCTTATAACGACCTTCACCTAACAGAGACAAATGTCAATGGCTTTCTGGTCAGCGAACTATGTCAAAGAAAGATAAATGTATACAATACCGTAATGCCCTACTAACCAAAATGCCGCATGGGAACATACATATACACATGCTTGTACAGAAATGCTGTTAGCGAGACAATTTATAATAACACATACATTTAATCTATATAAGTTTGGATTTGAACCAATTACAATTGAAATTTATACATACAAAACAGGCTCGCACGCGCACACACGCTCGCAAATACACGCACGCACGCACACACACACACACACATATGCGCGCGCGCGCACACACACACACACACGCGCACACATACACACACAAACACACCCACACACACATAACCTCATTGATTAGGCTTCTGGACACATTTTGCAATTTCATCCTTAAATTCTAAATTCAAGGTCAACATTATTTTTAAATACTTGTCTATCTGAGCATTTTTTGTAACAACACACCTGATTTTTTTCTTACTAAATATCCGATTCTTACAAATTTGGTACCACAGGGTGGTTTAGACATTCTTCGTTCCATCGATATCAAAAAAGTATAATCATTACAATTACGAAGTCATTATTAAGTCATAAGTTAGGTAAAACTTAAATTAAGAAAATCATGATATAGGGTGGAAATTGATATTTTGCTATTCTTGAAAAAAAAATCCTAAAACTCTCTGCGTATATAGAAATAAAACTAATCATACCCCACCATGTAGAGCAAAAAAAAAAACCGCATGAAAATCGGATGTTTCTAACTTTTTAGTGAAAAATTGAATTGCCCCTACACCACACTAGCTATGGATAGTGACAGTTTCGCTGATGTGCTTTATGAAGCCATTCCGACGTAACCTTAGACAAGTTGATACAATAGAAAGAGGATGACAGTAGCTATCTATTGTCTGTGATATTCCACCGTCGACTACGCGTGTTGGTACTTTGGGACTTCTTTCCCGAAAAGGGCAATTGCCACCTCTCCTATTTCGGATTACTCAAATCCTGACACAACCACAAGCCATAACCAATGACTTTTGGATACTATAAGAAGAAGAAGCAATACTGACATCGACTGAACATTTTGAACATTAATAATTACTTATTTGTTTCATTTTCTCTTCATATGTTGAATGCTTCAGTTTGTTCAAGTTTGAACTTGGAATTTATTTAGTGCATTTGCCTTGCATTATTTTCTTCGTGAAAAAGGGACATTTTTTTTTTAATTATGGCCTTAATTTGATCTGACATCGTCATTATTTAAATTTTTATTGAATTAGCATGATTAGCAGGCAAAGCATACGACCTCTCAGAACGAATGGAATCGTCGACACGCCCCTAAACTTTACTGAAATGACAGAAATAACAAGTCCTACTATAACATATATTGAACAAGCAAATTTTGGTGACATTTCACTTTTTTAATCACGTCACTTTTTTCATCAAAGAGGCATAACATTAGCCTGTACGACAAAAATGTCATACAAGCTCAAAGGCAATGATATCGTGATATGCACTTGAGCCTGACACTAGCTGCCGTTCAGTTAAGAAAAAATAGCAAGTTAAGTAGTTTTACAGTATTTTCGTAATGTTTCGTAAGATAACATAGCTATTTTCTACTTTGTTTTCGGCTGGGGGTTGCTACCCATCCTGGAATGCTATATTGGGCACGTAATACGCATGTTTTGGTACCACCACTGGATAGCTAAGACCCCCTTCTGTTCATTGATACTAAAATAAGAACTAACATTCCTAGTATGATTGCACAATGATTTCATAGATGACTTCATAATTGTAAAATAACAGAAAATCACAAAACTAGTTGATATTTCGATATTTACAAATATTCAAGCAAAACTGCTATTTGGTCCAAATAGATGTCAATGTGACGTTATTTTTCTTCTCCCCAAAAGGATAAACATCTACCATATCTGCTTACAGTAGCTTCATAAATTACCTCAAGAAAGATTTAAGTAAGAATGTGTGACCGATTTCAAGAATTTCGCAAATTTAACGCCAACGTGCACAAAACAAGTCCACTTTTAGTTATCCGACATGCATGGGCACGAACTCATACAGAAATTGCCAATTTCATTGGAAAGAAAACACGACTGCAAATAATATATAACAAGATGCAGAATATCGAATGTCCACCCAGAACCCAGGGGTAAGAGATGTTATTATTTAACAACTCCCAATAACTATTATGATCTCATTTCAGATTGCCTTAAAAGGATGAACAGCGACTTGCTAATCCGCAACATCGAAAACAATCCCAAAAAATCCATGTATTAGTGGAGTTGTTACTGGCAGTGGTGCAGATGCTAAGCTAACATAACCTGCAAGTGGTCGATGTATATAAAAGCGCATAAAAATTCTGACTTGAGATGAAAAAAAAAAATCTTTCCCTGCAAATAGCCCAGATTGACCGCAAACACATACATTGATCTTTCTTCATTCTGTACTGGTGTGAAGCACAATCAATTGTTTGGTGTACAATTTGAGTCCCAATTTTGAGTAACAATTATCCAGAGCAAGTATATCTGCCAATTTTGGTGTTTCTATCACGAAGTGCACAAGTTGCAATTATCTGCTCAGCTAATAATAATGTTGTTGATTTTTTTTTTAATTTCATAGTGTTGTAAGAAAGCAAATGCCATTAAGCAAATGCATACCGTGACATATTTTTTGGATTTCAAAAATTAAATCTCAAACATTTACTCTTATTGTGTGGATTTGCAGACACTTGATTGTTCCTTAGGATCGTTCGACTTTAGCATAATCCAAAGGATGTCTATTGTACATTGTGTACAAAGATTCTAGAAATGTTAATCTTTGCGTATGTAAATTTAATCATAAATTATTCAAAGCGTAGAATAAAGTAAAATCTCTACACGCAGAAGGAGAGAATATCCTAAATCATGACATGTACACTTGGAAATCACATCATTCTGCGATTTTTTTGAAGATTAAATTACTTTTTAATTTTATTTGTCATTGAAACTATGTCAGTGACACAGATGTTTTACACGTTTTGCATTCTAGCATTTCATTCAAAAACTCTTTTGGATTCGTAGACACGAACAAAATACCTTTTGGTACGACTCAGACTATGTTATTTTTCTAAAAGGTAATGCATTGAGAATGGATGTGCGAAATCTAAATTGCTCAATTCTCTGTCTTTTCCGATTTTGTAAGTTAAGTTTAACAAATTAAAACAACAACAAAAAAATCATAGTTTGTGTTAACAAAAAACATAATAACAAAATGGTTTCTAAAAATGTCTGTTATTTGCACCGTTTCTCACTCATAATTATTAATTAGGTAGACTATATTTCAACTACTTCTCCGCGTGGGTATAGAAAGAACAAAAATACCGCCAATGAACTACCACACTCATATTCCTGTGCATATTATCGCCCACGTACCAATGTTCGCAACCTGACATTGATACACTAGTTAAACGGTGTATTCGATGGGCGATGGCTTTGATCATTCATCACTGGTCAAGCGATCTTACAGTAAAACAAGTACAATGTGTAGTGAAAACTACTGCCCCATAGGTGTTGCACCATTCATTTCTGCACAGTACTTTTTGCTACTCTCCCTCAAACCATGTTGTATTTGTGTCTTATTTCGGCCATATCCCAGTTTCATTAGCCACAATAAAGCAATTTAGTATTTTAATTAGAGTATTTGTCAGAGAAAACCACCTGATGGCGGGAAGTAAAGGTTGGACAAATCCTTCCATCCATATTTGTCATATGAATCTATATTGATGGTTTATTCTTCATGACAGTAATAATTTCAGTCTACCATGAAGCAGTGTTTCTAGACAGAAAATACCATATTTTGCCCTATCTTCAAAAAATCACCTATAGCCGAATACATGGCATGTTGCTTTTTAAACTGTAACACTGATATTCTGTTATGTCTGACACTGATATTTATACATAGTTTCAATTACCCCATAGAGCATGTGTAGCATATAGTTTTTTTACTCTTCATCAATTAGTATTGGAGGAATGCTTACATAATGAACCCGATTTTTGTCATTTTTGCGTTAAAATAGTATTAAAATTGGAGCCATCGTATTTTTCACAGGCAGTCACCCAGGAGAAAAAAATCTATGTCATACATAACCTTTGGTATTACTTTGCAAAATATAAAAAATCACCATTGGGTTTTTGCCCCCTTATGTAAATGCACAATTTTAAAGTTATCCACATATTTAATTTTAAACACCTTAAATGCACCCATAAAACATGCTCTTTTAAGCTCAGATTAGTGCTTATATTACTGGTCAGATACAAAATAATAACTAAGATGGCCATTCACTACACTTAATTTACACAATCACACATCACCACACACACATTGCCACACCCCTATCAACACAACACACACACACACCTCCATACGCACACTTGAAAGTAGATTTTCAGTAAAATTAATACAGTTCAAAGTTTTTCCACCCAATTACAACATAATTCTCTGCGTAAGAGGCCACTGCAGATCATACCTTAATTCCAAAATTACATTTGAATTTGACACACCCTTTTTAATGTAAAGGGTACAGTAACTAAGGGTTACTTTAGCATTTTGACTTTAAATGTTATTTTTGTGTCGTCTGCAAGAGGGCACACATGGAATGCTTTGGTAGTGTGGGTATTTGTCTGTCTGTGGTAAAAATGTTAAGCCTAAATATAATTACCCACTGAGTTTCCACATGCACTCATGTATTTTCATGACACTCGCATGTAATGGTCCTTGAGTAGTGCCCCACAAGTTACCCTCTCAAGAGTGGGGTCACAGGTCATCTAGAGGTCATGGCCCCAAAGTGCTCAGAATTATCAAATTGCTTGGGTGTATTATGTTAATATATTTTTTCGACACTTGAATTCAACGATCCTTGGTTAGTCTGTCCCATGTGTTGGTGACCTTAATGACCTTATGACCTCATGTGACCTTTGTCCCCATTCAAAAACCGCGATGGCAGAAGAAGCGTCCGTTCCGTGAACGCTGTTTTTTTATTCATGATTTTAACTCTACTACGGTCCTCCCTCTCCCCGGTCAATGTTGAAACATTTAACTGAAATGCTCTTTAAGACCGCCCAACATTGATTGGTGGGGTGGGGGTTAAGTGTTATTGTTGGCTTCAAGCTTTGTATTAATATGCCTACTTCAGTGCAATCTCAATGCTGCCATACGCCTTCAATGCATGTAAAAGGTATCACAGGTGGGAACTAAATGTGACCGGTGTAAAATTAGATATAATCCTCCGGGAGCCATTATAGTCTCCATAGATGACAACGGAATAAAGCGTCAACTGAATCGAGTGCCCTTTACCATTGTAGGTGGGCTATGAGGCCGGCGTACTATAAAAAATTCTATACCGGGATTGTAGTTGACAGCATCTGACCTTTTCTTTCGCACAATTTTGTTTCCGTACAAAAATAGTTTCAAGTATTTCTTTTTTAACTTTGAGAGAACAAAGTTACCTCATTCGGTAACAAAGTTACCTCACTTACGCTAAACACATTTAGGCATAACTTCACATGGCAAACCTATTTTAATGATGCAAAGTATCTACAAAATAGGTGTTTCTTTGACCCATTATGTAAATGCACAATTTTAAAGTTATCCACATATTTAATTTTAAACACCTTAAATGCACCCATAAAACATGCTCTTTTAAGCTCAGATTAGTGCTTATATTACTGGTCAGATACAAAATAATAACTAAGATGGCCATTCACTACACTTAATTTACACAATCACACATCACCACACACACATTGCCACACCCCTATCAACACAACACACACACACACCTCCATACGCACACTTGAAAGTAGATTTTCAGTAAAATTAATACAGTTCAAAGTTTTTCCACCCAATTACAACATAATTCTCTGCGTAAGAGGCCACTGCAGATCATACCTTAATTCCAAAATTACATTTGAATTTGACACACCCTTTTTAATGTAAAGGGTACAGTAACTAAGGGTTACTTTAGCATTTTGACTTTAAATGTTATTTTTGTGTCGTCTGCAAGAGGGCACACATGGAATGCTTTGGTAGTGTGGGTATTTGTCTGTCTGTGGTAAAAATGTTAAGCCTAAATATAATTACCCACTGAGTTTCCACATGCACTCATGTATTTTCATGACACTCGCATGTAATGGTCCTTGAGTAGTGCCCCACAAGTTACCCTCTCAAGAGTGGGGTCACAGGTCATCTAGAGGTCATGGCCCCAAAGTGCTCAGAATTATCAAATTGCTTGGGTGTATTATGTTAATATATTTTTTCGACACTTGAATTCAACGATCCTTGGTTAGTCTGTCCCATGTGTTGGTGACCTTAATGACCTTATGACCTCATGTGACCTTTGTCCCCATTCAAAAACCGCGATGGCAGAAGAAGCGTCCGTTCCGTGAACGCTGTTTTTTTATTCATGATTTTAACTCTACTACGGTCCTCCCTCTCCCCGGTCAATGTTGAAACATTTAACTGAAATGCTCTTTAAGACCGCCCAACATTGATTGGTGGGGTGGGGGTTAAGTGTTATTGTTGGCTTCAAGCTTTGTATTAATATGCCTACTTCAGTGCAATCTCAATGCTGCCATACGCCTTCAATGCATGTAAAAGGTATCACAGGTGGGAACTAAATGTGACCGGTGTAAAATTAGATATAATCCTCCGGGAGCCATTATAGTCTCCATAGATGACAACGGAATAAAGCGTCAACTGAATCGAGTGCCCTTTACCATTGTAGGTGGGCTATGAGGCCGGCGTACTATAAAAAATTCTATACCGGGATTGTAGTTGACAGCATCTGACCTTTTCTTTCGCACAATTTTGTTTCCGTACAAAAATAGTTTCAAGTATTTCTTTTTTAACTTTGAGAGAACAAAGTTACCTCATTCGGTAACAAAGTTACCTCACTTACGCTAAACACATTTAGGCATAACTTCACATGGCAAACCTATTTTAATGATGCAAAGTATCTACAAAATAGGTGTTTCTTTGACCCATTAAAAGATGTTAAAAAATAATAAAACATGTCTACATTACATTACAATTCTACTACGATTATACCTAATACAAATGACAGGTTTCTTGTGTAAGTCTTGTATTGGCATATACGAGAGAAGAAAAGGGGGCTAATAAGTTAAAAAGGTAGAAACTAGAGTGAGCAATTCCGACGTTTTTAAATGGCATTAATAGAAAGTATCGTGTTCGTGTTTGGCCAAACACCCACTGGTTTTCGTTTTTGTAGGTAATTTCGTTTTGTAAGTAATTTGAATTTTCTCTTTTTTATTAAATGCTGTATGTAAATCGGTTAGGAAACTGTTTTCTTTTAGTATGAGCATAACATCTATGTTACTTGGACATTGAAGCTGGTTTATCAGCACAAGAAGAACACTAAAAGTAAAAGTAGAATAGAAATTACTCCTTAAACATAAATCAACTATACTTACAAAAGGGTACACAGCATCCCGCAAAAAAATAATGTGAGCGTGTGGCCCACCATTTCACAGTCAAATGTGATTTGCAACTGTTTTGCCTTGCCATATGACCGATTTGAGCCATTTCTGGTGAAAATTCTTTTCAAAACAATAACAAAATAAACACATTTCGCATTATTTTAGGTTTACGGTCTACCTACTGGTAACATTTGGGGGTTTTTTTCTTCATCCTTTCCTGACCCATTTCCTCCCAGGTGTATGAACCAGTGGGGGTGGGGGTGCTTCCCCTTGTGGGGAATGCTTTCCCTTCTTTCCCCCTGTGGAATTAGTAATTTTGTGCACATGCGCCAATTTACAGTGAAAACAACATAGGCCTATAATGTAAAAAATTAATATATTAGTGTGGGTTGGTGTGTATTCCCGTAGGATGTTCATGCTAAAATTGATTTTATTGCTGTTTGGGTTTCAATAGGGCCTTAACTGTCAGAAAATGATGGGGTGCAAATTTTCGGACTGATGCCCCCTTCTTCAAGGGGGGAAATCGTTAGTTACAGGGAAAAATTAAAATCGAGTCCAATTGTTTTTTAATGTACCCTAACGCGTTTTCGTTTCCTCATAAGGGTTACAAAAAATATATCTTTGCCTAGGTCTAACTTTAGTTAAAGCGGTATAGCCCCCTAATGTTATCAAGGTCACCATGGGGGTAATGCTCTCCGATTGTTGTTGACAGTGGTGTCAAATGATTACATTGTGTCATCCTGAAACAAAAGAAAATGCATTTTTTAATTGACTTTTTGATATCACCATTGGAATTCCAGGGAAATTCTGGTGACCCCCATAGAACACATAGACCCTTTGCGAAATTGCTATGTTTATTAGTCAACCAAATATCACACACTGTTAATAAAAATAATACATGTTTGGATCCTGTGACGACAATACAAACACTTAGGTCACCCAAGTTTCAAAAAAAATCTGAAGCATGGGTAAATTTTCCCCCAGGATGACATTGAGACCATTTATGGGGCTATAGCGCATTAACTTAAAGTCGGATCCTAGGCAAAATGTATGACTTTTCTAATCCTTATAGGAGACGAACATGTTAATGCTACATTTAAAATCATTAATTTGCTCGATTTTAATTTTTCCCTGTAGTAACATTTTCCCACCCTAGGAAGGGGGGCGGTGGTAGCAGTCCGCGAAAATTTGCCACCCCATCATTTTGAATGTTGGTCCCTTGATGAAAAACAGCATAAAATTCAAATTTAGCACATAAAACATACGGGAACTTGTTTTTCATTGACATTACCAACCCACACTATATGTTTGCCCCCCCCCCGTTCTGTAGAGGATTTCTTGATTATCCAAGATGGTTTTCTGAATAAATCAGATCCGCAAATCAAATCAAACAAAAAGCTTATCGATAAACCGGGCAATCAGGCAATCGACCAATGGCCTGTTCATTACAGGTAATATTAATTATTACAGCTCACTAACAAAGAGCCCCCCCCCCCACCGGTCAGAACTTGTTTGTTATTTGATATCGTATGTGTGAGGTACTGAAACTATAATGTTACGTAATATATCTGTCATGAATACTCCACGACAGTTTGATTTTTGAGAAAGTAAAATGATGATAAATCTGCCAAATATGGTATTCATTATTTGATGTAAAGTTGAATTTCTTGCCCATTTGTACACTTGGTTATTATGTTCAGATTTCCATTACCGATTGTGTGACATTATTACTAGGTAGTTGGTACTCCATTTTGTATCAATGTAAGGGGAAGACAACGAGTCAGCATTGGTACCAAAAACTATAAGTAAAACAGGTGGCTTTATCAAGGACCACGGGGCGGTGTAGGCACCCTTGCTGCAAGGGGTGTCAACAGGATGGGTAAGATGAGGGTATAAATTAAATCATGGAATTTTGCCTACACTAAAATGCAAAAACCCAATTGTGAAATTTATATTTTTTGGAGCGTCCTTAGATTGTACTCAACCAGGGTTAAAGAGGAGAAATACTGCCCGAAAGAAAACGCTAGTTACCAAAAGACATGTTTTGTGTTTTAAAAACTCGCTATTTTTAACATGTTTACACATAATATAAACACTTGACGACCATGGCATAAAACACCCATTTTTTTTAAATATACATTACACAACAATTATATATATTACATATTCCTGCAAGATGATGGTTTATCGTGCAAATTAATAAAAAGATATAGACAAAATTAAAGAGGGGTATTGAAATTCCGCACAAACAAAGTTGAAATGGCAAATCCAGGCAATATGATTAGAAACACGGGTATGTGTAAGAGGGAAATTATTGAAAAAGGAACATGTTTTCATCCAAAATACCATAGAAAAAATATCAAGACCTATTTCAAGAAACCTCATCTTCCTGACATAGGAAATTTAGGTGGTTTTATCAGACACGCACTTTTAAGTTTGATCATTGTAGTCGGCAAATAATATCGTTTTGTCATACCGCTATAAGAAAAATGTCACTTAGCCGGGACAGCTATTACATAACAAAATAGGCAAACGATGTATTTCAAGATGTTAAGAGACCCAGCGGATCCATAATTGAATGTTAATGATAAGTCATTAAACATATGGTACATATTCCTTCGAGTCTCTTGAGAATGACTGTCAAAAATGTGACGACTATTACTATGTCAAGTGCCTGTGCTAATCAGTT
>JAMKCH010060810.1:0-13144 GCA_023653785.1 Ophioderma brevispina
GACACATCAAGGCAAAGATATGTGATGGCTGATGCCTTATCCAGGATTGTGTAGTTAATCAGAAAAAAGTAAAGTTTTAAAGGGGGAAGGTGTAAAATTGTGAATAAGTTATGTAGATGAAGTTTAAAAATATTTAGAGCCTTAAATAGGTAACGAAAGTTTGCTTTTCAATCAAAACTTCTTCTTTAAGGGGGAGGGGTTACAGGTCCAAAGAATTGCAAGATTTATTTACTTGAGCAAGATTAAGTCATAAATGAGCACATAAAATGTTATAAATTAGTCTAAATAATATAATATAAAATTTTTACTTTTTTTATTTTTTTGTTCTTTTGGTTTTGTGTTTTTTTCAAAAACAAAATAGAAAAAAACAGAAAGCGGAGAAACATTCTAGAACCTTAGTGATTTCATTAGAAAGGATTAGAAGGCTCTTGAATTAACTCAAGTCCAGGAGAACTGACTAGCCTATGTTGCTGTTCTCACATAGATGGCGCCACCTACTGCATGTAACAGGCCGGGAAGAAAGTACTGGGTCCCATATAGAACAGTGGCGAGATCTGTGCAGTAGGTTCAGGACCTTTGATGTAATGGGCGAGATTTAGTACACGACTCATATAGACTGCGCTAGAATCCTTCTAGAATTGTTGGAGAGGGATCTATAAGCCCCCTGGTGAGGAGAAGAGAAGTCCGAGGACATACCATCATGCACACCAAGTTATTAGCAGAGTATGTGACACTTAGTTGCTTCAGGTTGTACCGCGACAGTAATCGCAGTCATATATAGTCTTCTGTAGTGGACAGGTATAGTAGTTCTAAGGCTCCATCAGTTTTTCGTCCGATTGTGTAGCCGTGTCTTCGGTTTCCGTATTTCGTGCCCTCTGAGTTATCCAAGGAATAAACAAGCATCGCACTTGGACATTATATTTAGTCAACCTCCAAGCTTCGGGAGGCATAGGAGCTGGGTTCTTCAGTACGGACAAGTCGTCCGTGGACACGTCCCACTATGGAAATTGGAGTTTACGCTAGATGGAATATTCGCCAGGACTTTTGCAAAGTCGCATCTTAATTGTAATCTTGCTGCAACCCGCGTCGCGGCACACAACAGGTAGTAAGTTTGAGTTCATTAAATTAAAAACTTTATTATAGAAAACTCTTTGATTATTGATACCGATCGCTGTTTTTTTGAATGAGCTTGATTTAAACACACAATTAAAATTAAATACTTCTGTTTAAATGTAATCAATTAACAGGTATTGTCTAGTTATCAGGAGTTAGGATCCGATTTTGAGGTGGTTTGCCTTGGTCAAGGGGACCGTAAACCACCTCTAACAAGTAGTATTTTTCATTGCTCAAACACAAAAGTGCAAATTAGATACAAAAATCTGGGAACTCGAGAGCAATAAAACAAAAAATATATAAATACTTCATCTATATTTCAAGAACAATATCGTTAATCCAGGAGTTGACCTACATGGAACATCTTGTTATAACTCGGCCTTAGGTAATTAGTGAGAAAACACTTTACAATACCGCAAATGTGCCAAGCAAGTTAGTATTATTGCATCTTGTGTACAGTACATGTTTTAAATTTTTATTACTTTTATAATAAAAGGACCCTCCCGAATTCGATTAAAAAAAATGAAAATAACAAATAGAGCATGGATTACATTCTAAATTGGTCACAGAAATGAAAATAAAACAGCTCTCACTCGCAGAGCTATAGCTAACTGAAATAGTCACTATAATTAAACATTTTATACTAAACGAATTAATTAAAACCGTGATGAAAAGAAGTGAGCACAGAGGAGCTACTGACGCAAATTTAAAATATTTGAAGGAAGAGTTTAGAGTTAACAACACACACACACATACACCCACGCGAACAAAAAAAAAAAAAACTAAACGAAACGTGACGACATATCAAGCGAACCCTGTCCGAGTGTTTTAATACCTGTTAAAGTTCTATAGATACCACACAATAAAAAATCATTCGTACCTGATGATAATAGGGCACATGGTATATCATTCGCAAACGTGTCTCAGACTTTTTGCAACCAGCCAGAGCCCAATTTTAATCCCAATCCATGAAGAATGACATTTAAATCGGTTAGTATATTAACGTAAGATGTCGTGGTTTATGGTAGAAATGCACTTCGAGCATCTACTGTACTGGAACGCTACTACCTGGTCGTAACCAAAATCTTAAGCCGTGTGCGCGTAGAGAAATTTTACGTTCACAGTTTCGGGAACGGACCTCCCGAACGGCTTGGGACAGCAGGGGTACCACCCTGCATACTCTTCTCGACACTGACTGTGATATACCATATAAGGATGGACTCTCTGGATATGGGAACGCCTGCTAACGTCCCCTTATTCTGTGGGTCCATTTCCCAAGTCCAAATGAACCACGGGGGAGAGCGGAAATTTAGTTTTAATTATAGTTCTTAACAATTAATACAGAATTGTACCCGATTAAATCCCAGCTAGTGGTCCTCAGGGGTTTTTGAAACGGGGGACCTCCTGCACCCAAAGGCGAAATCTAACCAGTGGGCCACACTCTCCCTTTAAAAAAATGGACGATATTTTACCGTTGTATGTTAATGACTGAAGCTAAATAAAGTGAAGTCCCCTTATTTCTTGTATGTTTCGTGCTTTTATTTCGAAAACTATTCCTTTTTTAAATGTTTCCTTCGTTCATTATATAAATTATTAAATTGAAGAAGAAAGGACAGAAATCTCTCATGCACCTTTAAATAGAAAAGCTAATGCCACACCCATATACACTTAAAAACAGATAGCGGGTGCTCACTCAAATAATTTGTCCAACTTTGACCACAATTCGAATCAAATTTAATTAAACTTTTGATGATTTTGATACCAATTTAGTTTTTAAAAAATGACAACTATGATTTTCCCATTAATTTTCGCCCTTGTTTAATTGAATTTTTAAAAACCGCAATTGAATTTCGTCCTAAAAATGTGAATCGTGAGAACAAATTTAATTTTTTGGTAACTGATACTCTTTTTTGTGGGTCATGGTATTTTAACTCTTTGTGTCAGTGTTTTCGCCAATTGCTCGTCGAATTCGGCCGTCAATATCAAGACCGAGACCGGCGTATTAAAAAAGCAAATTCGTCATTTTTTGTCATTGATTATTCGTTTGTCCTCTTTCAATTTAAGTCACGTTGTGTAGGCCTATTTTATTAACATTGAATATGTTAATTTTGGGATGGTTCTGAATGTTTCCTCCCTCAAACGTGCTAATTTCAATCTGCCTTGTCTTTTTGAAGTCTTTTTCGCCTGAAAATTACGCAAATAAGTGATTTTTACCAATTTGTTCAATAAGGAATATATAACATTGTCAATTCTGACTATAACAAAAATTGAATCTTGAATTATTTATGTTTTCTCTTTGTTTGAACTTTTATCTTTTGATTTTTATGATTTTGACCGGGGATTTTGACTATTTTTGGCTTAACCCGTTTAATCACATGGCTGATTTTTACCCTTTATGACCACCCTAATAAAGATTAATCAATAAGCATAGTGCAACCCCACCCGCGCCTTTTCGTTAAGACGAATGGCTGCTTTTTATATGCACTATTAATTGGACTGACATGGCCTATAAGGTGAGAACCAATCATGAAATACAAACCTATTTCTTTAATGATTACCCGACGATGTGAAAGACCAGATTCTTAAAATCAATTATAACAAGACTAATTGTTTTTTCTATTCAGTAGGCAGCTGTCCGCGGACTATTGGTTACGGATGTGCGAATATCAACGACACACAGTTGAATCCACAATGATACACAATAGAACATCATTACTGAAAAGTTAAATCGGTTTTGCGTTTCTCGCGATTCACATTTTTAGGACGAAATCCATTGTCTCGTTTTTTTCGTGGTGAGGTGTAACAGTAAAGGTTTATGAAAGCAATACCGGTTCGAAGCAAATTGACAGTCATTATTAATAGTTTCACGATCCTTTGGTATTTCGGGCTGGGAGTGGAGGTCGTTAAGAAATTGAAAGCCTTGTTTTATTTTTTGATATATTGTGTAAATATAGATATTGGTTTTCTTATTTAATTTCGCACTTGTGTCATTGATTTTAATAAAAATACAAGTGAATTGTTTGATGTGAATTACTGAAATACGCAAAAGCAATTTAATTTGCTGTAATTGATGTTTTTGTGTGTGTTTGGTTTTTTAGCATCTGTTCATAGTTTTGAGGGCAAATAGAATTGATTCTCAATTCGCGAGCTCAAAACGCGAATAAAATAGTTTCTAAACTAACGTGCCTTCCCTATTACCTGAAAGAGAACCATATTATAACATACCGTAATCGGGGCTCCGTACTCCCGTCGACAGGCATCTGAAGGACGCAAAGGAAGGCTATAATAGAGCCCTATAAACAAACAGTATTCACTCACCTACAATCAAACAGTCTTACTTGTATAGAGCCAACTCTGCTTGGTAATCGATGGCGAAAACTGACATCAGCAAACATTGACGGACTCGGACTATGCCCTTCTGCAAATGCGAGAACTAGAAACCTACCCTAGTAAGAACAGTTACTGACCAAATTACAACCATATAATATTCATAATTTATATAAACTTTCATTACAACTGAAGAAACATTGAACAATTTTCCTATGCATTTTTGAAAAATTTAACACTAAAAATTTTAACAATGCGACATTATGCTGCTGTCTCAGTCTCGGAAAAGATCGTGATCATCACCTCGGATGTTCCCATCACACCCGCGAAACACACCCGCACCAACATATCTTCCTTAACGTAATACCCCATGCTATCGTTAGAAACGTTATCTCTTCTCTAATTCTCGAGCTCAAACGCGAAGAAATCGTTTCTACCGCGCCGTCCCTATTACCTGAAAAGAAACTATTATACATACCGTATCGGTGGGTGCTCCGTACTCCGATGACAGGCAGCTGGGCACTGTTGCCTTTCCCGCTCAGGCTTAAAGAACGGGATGCGAACAAGTGAAAAACCATTAACAGCAACTATAATAAAATCATCAAAATCAAGAAATGGAGCCCTTTAAAAATTCGCTATGAATCGAAACTGAAAAATCATGTTCCACTATATGTGCGAACTGTACTTAGCCAGAAGAATTGGCGAATATAAATGTAGATCTGCGAAAAATATAAAAACTGTCAATTTAACATTCTACAAAGAAAACAAGACGTACCAATTGAACAACACAAAAATAGAAATCTAATAGAACCCATTCTCTGTGAGGACAAATCATGAGGGATATTGCCCAGTGGCCAGCGAAAGGGTTATTTCATTTACATTTATGTGAGCTCGGATTCACTACACTTAGCTAGGTAAGAACGCACTACTTCAAAAAACGGCGCACTTCTGAATTATGTCCGTATGGCCACAATAGACCAAGTTTTCTACTAAAACATCATTAAAACATAAACCCGTCTAGATATATCAGCTAGATAGTAGCAAATCAGACCTATAAAAGCCATGACACCGTCCAATCATGTTTAAACACTACTTCAGATATTGTGATGATGTACCGCATGTCGTAAGTCCCGCCTCAAATCAAAACCCCTTTTATTGCTAATTTATCTATACCTCTTTGCATGTAAGTCCCATCTGGACTAAACTTTGCAGATGTATACCTGCGTGGCTCAAGAACAAATAAAACCTATACAAACAATTTAAAAAATTGACATATATGCTGAAAAGCATAAAGCGGTTAAGAATGCATATACAGATGCCCAGTAGTGCAAAAGGTAAACATTACTGCGCATCATTTTGCGCCTCCAATTATCTCCTAAGCTCTGCTCAAGATACAACATGGAAGCTATAGGCCAAACAAAAAAAAATCGAATTTCCAATTAAGGCTCCAATTGGCTCGAAAAGGCACTGTAACAATTGTTATTGGTGTGTGTGCACAATGGAACAAAACCACATGGCACCTGTATTCATTCGGAACGCAAAATCCGCCACAAGCGGAATGCCTGTGACAAAATTACATTGATATACCTAGTGGCAATTGTGTCATGGATTACCGTGGCAAAATTATGTACCGGTATGCTTCACAATCTGTAAAAACTTGTTAAACCACATCCAGGTTTTGTTACAGGTTAATTCACAACGGAAAAATTAAAAAACAAAAACAACTGGGGATAAGACAGTTCTCCACACTTAGAATGGACCTGTAACAATTAGTATTGTACGAATGTGCACCATATGGAAACAAAAAACACGTGGCCACTATGAAAAATCAGAGATGTCAAAGTACGTGAAATTTTACATATCGAAAACACATGCTGAGTGCCCAATGGCAAAGTGAAGTATTAAATTCCATGTGGCAAAATGATACACCATACTTCACTGACTGTTAAAACTTGACCAACCGACATTTCCGGTAATAACAGTAATTCACAACAAATTAGCAAAATTAAATAGTTGTCCACCACTTGAAAAAGACATGGTACGTGTATTAATCAATTCGTTAGTGAATGAATGTGCACAATGGAACAAAAAACACTTGGCACTATGAAAAATCTAGAGATGTCCAAATACGTGAAAATTTTTACATATCGGAACAACACATGTGGAGTGTGCCCAATGGCAAAGTGAAGTATGAAATTCCCTGTGGCAAAATTGTACACCATAATTCATGATCTGTAAAACTTGACAACCGCATCCCGGGTGGTATATAACATTTTACACAAAAATAGCAAAATTAAATAGTTGTCCACACTTGAAAAAGACATGTACGTGTATAATCAATTCTTATTGAATGATGGGCACAATGGAACAAGAAATCAAAATGGAAAGCCATTGGGAAAATTTTGAATTGTCGAAAACATAAGCTTGCCATATAGAAACACGAAATGATTCTGTAGCTAGTTGTTATTGATTATACCCAGTGAAAAATATGTATGCCAAATGGCAAAATGTCTATGCCCACTGGCAAAATATCTATGCCCACTGGCAAAATGTCTAATGCCTAGTGGCAAAATGTCTATGCCAGTGGCAAAATGTCTATGCCAGTGGCAAAATGTCTATGCCAGTGGCAACATGTCTATGCCCAGTGGCCAAAAATGTCTATGCCAGTGGCAACAATGATAGACCATACTTCACGGTCTACCGACTTTTAAAATATACTTTATTTAGTTAAAATTATTTAAACTGTTCTCATACATAGGCTTCTATTCAGCGGCAAAAAACCTAATCCTCTTTGCTAGTATATAAGATCTAGAAAGAAAACTAGGAAACGAACAAGCATGAGCTAAGGGAAGAGATAAAGAAATTTTATCCAAATGCATAGGTTTTAAAAAAGAAATAAGTATCGACCGTCTCGGACGGAGTCGATCAGAGCCAAACTATCACCTCCCTTATTCCAGAAGGGAATCACAACGTATAAACCGACCTAATTATGGGCCATAACGGAATTATGATTGTGCTAAAATAAATACACAGCCTAAATCTCGGGTATGTAGAAGGAAAACACGGAAAATCCATTCCACGACCAGTCTTCATTGTTAGGCACGATTCTTGAGAGAAAAAACGGATAAAATATCTGTCTACATTCCCTTATACCAGAAGGGCGACACGGCATATAAAAGAGCCACACTAATTCCGCGCCGCGAGGATATATGTGTTGAACTTTAAAATAGTTCCCCATGATTGTAGGCACCCATGGATTCCACCATGTAGGCCTACCATAAACCACATTACGGCACTATCAGAACCAACCCATGCACTGTGCCAGATAAGACAAATCAAAATATACATGAAAACGCCCTTCACATCTAAAAAAAAAAACATATATCAATGTGTGTTCACTCACAGTGATTTATTATTCTTCGAAGAAATCTGCATCCAAAGTTCAGAGACATCAAAGCAAATGCAACATTGCTTTAACCTGTTAACTGCAACGGTAACATTTAATGTGTAATTAAAACACTCCTTATGGGTTACTCAAAGAACTAAAAATATAAGCCAAAGCATGAACATCATAAGCAGCTTCCGCCATGTATCAAAGATGACATATCGTCTATTGGTTAAACACAAACCATAATTCCGTTTTATATGAAACGAGCACAGACACTGATTCACTTGGTGCAAACCCACTCAGGAGGGCATTTACTTATGGTCGTCGCATTCCTTAACAAATATTAAATGCTCATTAATCATCAGGATGCTTTAGGTCTATAAGAAAACTTCTGCCAAAATGGATCAACAGATTACAATATTAAACAGGTTAGACAAGAAAACTGATATTTCAACACGAATAGGTTTAACTTTAACCGATACAAGCTGAAAAGAAATAACACTTAAGTAGGAAATCTCGTAGTTGCTTCTGGACTAACTCTAGAATAAGCAAGCCTCATCTTTCCTCATTGTATGTTCCTTCTAAGTATCTTCACAACAAAGTCAGAAGTGCATCGATTTGACTTGGCATGTTTATTAATTTGACGTAATATACTACGCACATCACTTAAAAAGAGATGCCTCTTAAGGAATGCCCCATAACCAAAGAACACAACCCTGTGTGTCTATTTGAACCTACTTTGTATAGAACTACAGCTTTTACACAATGATCGCTATAACCAAAATGTAATTCGAATAGAAAACTATCATACACCGAAAAACGCCCAAGTGGGCCACAGCGGTGCCTTCATTTATCTTTCAACACTAACATGCTGAAAAAAGCTCTTATTCAAATTAAAGACAACGCATTAAAAAATAAACACCAAGCACATTTGCATGTTTGACAGCTTTAATGACTCCACTGGAGTGGTTATGTCGGTACCTGAGTCATAAACCGAGTCTAAACCTAGTTCATAAAGTCAATCATACGTTTAACGAACACTCTGCTACCTTTCTCATCATAATTGGCAACTGGGACATAAAAGCGTCTAGGAAAAAATAACGATCGGAAAAAGCAGAAATCGTTAATCTAGTATTTTAACACTATTTAAGTGAAACGTAGTATAATCATGAAAATCGATCAATTGACGTCTATGTATACTATACTATTGCTCGTTTGTAAACATCTAAAAGAAACAGCGACTATGTTCAATCAATGATACAGTGAACTGAAAAACAGAAATTGCACGAATAAACACCCATACCTAAATGGTCACAGGAATCAGACTGTGCACTGATCATAAAATCAACATCGATGATCTGCTATCATCTTCATCACATCATCATAATAATCCGGATACCTTGGAATTTAAAAACAGACTACCATAAACAAGAAAATAGGAATTATAGTAATACATTACCCATTGAAGCTCACTGACCGGGCATGCATTGGCATGGAGAGATCAAAAAGAATTAAGTGGGATAATCACTTCGAAATGCTGTATGGCAAATACCACACATACAGCTTTATATTCAACTATAAAATGCCCCAACAACATCATAATAATCAAACACAGGTGGATTCCACCCCATAGAGAATTCAAACATCATTACTGTTTTTCAAAGAAAACTTACATGAGCGGCATCTGAATTGAGTTGTAGTCAAGTGGATACGTAATATGCGAAACAGTTACAAATCTGTCTTACCCTGACACACTGATCTCTAACACTGGATAGCTATCGCCGCTCGAAAGTGAGGAAACCGAAATTGCACGGCGGCCCTTTGTGCTCTACCCAAGAACCCGCTCGTGCACGTACAACTGATATGGAACATGGAAAAGGACAGATTAGGCGATTAATTGCCGTATGTCAAGGTTTGTCAATTATTTGGTTGTGATTTTCGAGTATAGGTGGGTAGTGTTCGAACAAAATATTATTTTCAAATATTTTAAAAAGTCTTTAAAATGCCATATGCAGGTTTTCAGCTCAGCAGACAATAAGTCATGGAGAAGGCCTAAGTGCTTTGACTACTAGCATTTCGCAATATATTAGAGTTATTAATCCTCCTTCAAGTACTTTTTTCCCTTTACGAACCCACCCCACCCTAATCATGTATTTTCACTCTTCCTAACTTATGTTCAGATTGGGATGTTGGTACTTTTTGGATACCAATTGAAAGAGAAAAACGCAAACTATCTTGTGGTACCAAATTATAGGACGGATGTGTAACAAGAATCACAGGGGGGTGGTTACCCCCCCCCCCCGATTCTTTCTGGAAATGACCTCGTACCTCTTTTTACAGGCATGCACGTTTCTATTTAAAAATTGGAATAAAATTCCTGGGGTCTTGAATTTTGGTCGGGGACAATGCTCGTTCCAAAAAAAGATCGACTATAGCTGCAAATGCGGGAGCACCTTCTAGGGTTATACAATTCACAATAATGAGTTCTAGGGGGTATCAATTACAGTTGTGATTGTGACGGTTTCAATGATAAAAATAGGAAAATGTAAGCCTCCACATATCAGCTAAATAAACCCCCGAGTGTGTATTTTTTGGCTATTTAAAGGTATTTTAGTCACTATTGAGAACAGTCCACAAGGGGTGATAATTTTACTGGCAATTGGTCCCCTTAGTTAAAACACAAACCTGAAATCTAGACTAAGTATAATTTTACAAAAAAGGGGTGGCTCCGTCAGACTCCCGTTATAGTTTATTTTCACTGAAAATTGTCTTGTTATCCTTTTAGGGGTCAATTCAGACCCCTGGAATGACCACGGGCTTCAACAAACGCCGGATTGACCCCCCGCCCCCCCCCCCCCATCCGGAATCAAAATCTTGCTTGTGAAGTAAAGATAATCACTGCAGTCATGGTTCAGTATACACTGCACAAAAACCATTGTTTAAATCACTTGGAATTGGAAATTTAATTGAAGGACTAAATGTTGTTCCTTGACTTGATTTTAAGCTAGTCTTAGTGACGAAAGCAACAAGCTACCCCTTAGGCCTAATTGAGATTCATTTCTACATGTTCCCAGCCGGGGAAAAAAAAAAAAAAAATCCCTCATGCATCTAAATACGAATTATAGTGAACGAGAAGTATTAGTGCTCCATACTGGTATTCCCACGGAGTTATATAGCATTTTAGAGCACATAGTCTCGTACAGTGGCAATGCAAGTGCATACAGTATTATGTATCAGTGTAATAGCTACGACATGTACCCATCACTAATCGTCGCAAATTGCCTAGAATACATCCGTTTCTTCGACTCACAGTTAATTACAGGCAAACGGGCAACATACACCATAAAACATGCAATGCTTGATATTTTTTCAGATATTGGGCCAAAATATACTTTATAAGCATATATGTAACTGCATCCCCCAAAAACTAAGCAAAAAAACCCCCACCCCGTTCAGACCGAGTGAATGTTATGGGTATGCAAAAGGGACGTGCTCACTTCCGGTATATCATCGGCTCGCTCATTCAATCGCGTGGAGATTGCCTATCCGTGTGTAGAGATCCATGTGCCCGACACCATGTTACTCAAGCGCCTCAGCAGGCGGGAATTTACAACGACACAACACCGGTGTGAATATAATGAGCCACACTAATATCGAAGAGCTTAACTCCATGCATCTGTAAAAGCTTGGCCTCCATAGAACACGGAAAAGGGGAAAAACACTACAAAATAACGGGGTTCGATACGAGAAATTTAACATGCGACTTGCTGCTGTCTCGGAAAACAGATCAGGGAATCATCACCACGTCGTGATGTCCCATCACACCGCGACGCCCGCACCAACATATCTTCCTTATACTATACCCCATGCTATCGTTAGAACTTTCTTTGATTCTTGGAAGGAATTCGACAAATATTACAACTCAGTGACTAATTGCACCGTAATATAAACGTTTTCCTCATAATATCAGAACGTCCAACAAAAACAACCGAAGTTGGAAATAACTTTTCTTGGGGATATTTAGTGGACAATAAACAAATAATTAGGTAATAGGATTGCAAAATTGTGTCTCGGGTTAAGAACCACTGACATATTTTTACTATAAAAGTTCTTAAATAAATAGCCTTTTGAGCTTTTTTTGAGTGTAAAGTCGTTGTTTGTGTGTGGTTAAACACTTAAGTGCAAGGGGGGGGGTCCTAGGGACCCCCAAAATTTGTTTCGCCCTGGCCTCTTTACGCGTGCGATGTGTTGCGCCAAATTTTTTGTATTGTCTGCCTTTTTAAATGCGCTTCTTTTCATACCAAAATAATTAAAAGCGGCATCCGTTAATGAGATATTAGTGGGGGTCCCATGGAACCCCCTTTGGGCACTAACGGAAGTCATTTGAGATTTTTAAAAATAAGATAGAAACCGAGAACAAACAATTTTTTTGCTGATAGTAAGTTCACCCATAACTGTAGTAAACAATTATTAGTAACATTAAAGATAATTAACCCTTTGATGGGCTGAAAACAAACACTTTCATCATGTACGTTGCCAAACCGTTACTGTACAAACCTATGGGAAAATGACGTGTATTTTGAAAACACCCGTAAAAAATACCGGATTCCCTAAAACTGCTGGTTTTGTGTTAATATAAGTTAATTTGGGGGTCCTTCTAGAATAGATATCAACATAAAATAAGTTTTTAAAAATGTTTGATGTACGCCACACGGCTCATTTGAATTTTCCGTCTTTTTTGCCCAATTTTCGCGTGTTTTGAAAACAATGTTTTTGCCCCTAATTTGCAACCCAAAATAACCAATCTCATTTTTTATTGGCTGATTTGTGTTGTCGTATACCCTTCACAGGTGGTATAAATTCGTGCAACAATTCCCTCGGAAAGTTGTTTCCTTAGGGGGGGGGGTCCCATGGACCCCCCCCCCCCCCGCCCCCCCCCCCTTGGGCACCAACGGGATTAAACCCCTTGGTCACTTAGTGTTAATAGGAAACTGGGTGGTATTACATGATTTAGGTGACTTTCTCAAAATGGGTGCATTGTGGGGATAGACTTAAATAAATCTTGAGCATTTTAAGCGCAAAGCCTTTTTGGGCGTAACTGTGTCCAGATCAATTTTTTGTTGGCCTTGCTATGGGAGCATCCGTAGTTCTATTTCAATTGTTGATTCGGGCGTTTTTCAACGTTTTTTATTATTTTTACTTCTCCCTATACATATAGCAATTTTAATATTTTTCTGCTTAAAAGATATCCGAACCCCGCAGGTGGCGCAGCACCGACAGGGCTTTGGTGGAACTTTTTTCAATTCTTTCGTATTA
>JAMKCH010060814.1:0-14813 GCA_023653785.1 Ophioderma brevispina
TCCGGGTTTAAAGGGGTTGTCCGGGTTTAAGGGGGGTTGTCTGGGCTTAAGGGGGCTTGTTGTGGTTTAAGGTGGGTTGCACGAGTTTAAGCCAGGACTAAGTTCTTTTGTGAATACCAACCTCATTCTCTGCAAAGCTTTCAACTTTTGCCAAATTTTCTCTTAGGGACCATCTTTAGGGCATGTTCATCAACTTAAAGTTACAGGCATAATCATTTTTTTACAGTTTGGTTTGGTAATTCAACTGTTATCTGCTGCACAAGTGCTGACACTATTGTAGTTAAAGGGACATTCAGTGATACCCTTCCCACAAAATCATGGAATGTCCCTTTAACTACACTAGTGTCAGCACATGTGCAGCAGATAACAGTTGAAACCAAACTGTAAAAAAATCTTTTACTTGTAACTTTAAGGTGATGAACATGCCCTAAAGATGGTCCCTAAGAGAGAGCTGAGGATATTGGCAAAGTTGAAAGCTTTGCAGAGAGTAAGAACCTCAAACTAACAGAAATATAGACTTTAATTTACTGTCAATTATTATGAAACCTGAACCTAGCATCTCATATTTCTATTGTTACCCATCCATTTGTTTTAAATATCTTGTCATGAAGGTAATGAACTATGTTTTTGGCTTGCAGGGTGATACCAAAGCCACAGCTAAGTACAAAGGAGTACATTTTGGCAAATTAACAGATACACGGATGGACTTTGCTGGACAGGATGGGCCTGGACCTGGTGAATACAACCCTTTCAATAAAGATGAACTTCAAGTAGAAAATCTGAATGCAACTAGTCCTACCAGGGAAGGAACTAGGTGTTTCAACTCCAAATTGCCAAGATATCATGAGGTTGTAGTGATGCATGAGGAAAAGAAGGTATGCCATGCCATGTGGTCTGTGTGTTTGTTCACATGTTGCAAGATATTTGTAAATCCTGTGTGCCTGAATAATATTTTAGAATTGATGTAGAAAGAGTATACAATGAAGGAATTTCCCAGCAGTAATAATATTAATGGGCTTTTATAGAACGCCATTTCATCAAGATCACAGCGCTGTTGCCTATCTACACCTGGCACAAAAAGTATCTCGGCATGTTTTTCGATCAGTATTGGGTCAAAGTCAGACCATTTTGAAAAGTTTCGAAATATACATTTTGTTGCCTAGGTCTTGCTCTTTCATTTAACACCTCGCTTGTAAAAAAGCGTGCAAAAATGGCTGAGATACATGTAGAGTGCCCGAAAGACGCAAACGCCCTAAACCAAAAGTTGCCGTTTTGGATTTTTCAATGGTCACTGTGTGGTACAACGCAATAATAAGCGTGTATTGATTTTTAAGAGAGTTTCGGACTGAATGAGCGAGAAAGCCTACTTGCAATATTGATTGTGCATGGTACACGTGTTCGTGTCACAGTTCAATGCAATGCCCTTTGAAAAATCCAAAAAAATGCAACTTTTGGTTTTGGGAGTTTGCGTCTTTCGGGCGTTCTATCTCGGCAATTTCTGCACGCTTTTTTACAAGCCAGGTATTAAATGAAAGAGGAAGACCTAGACAATAAAATGTATATTTCGGAAATTTTCAAAATGGTCTGACTTTGACACAATACTGATCTAAAAACATGCCGAGATACTTTTTGTGCCAGGTGTATATAATACAAGAAAGATGCTCAACTTTGTCCGGGAGTGTTCTCAGAGATGCCTCTATCTAGAGTTCTGATTTTTTTGTGCATTCATTGGTATGCCATGCCATTGTACATTTGGACATTAATTTTTTTCAAAACCTGCATGATTTGTTGCGGGTGTCTTGAACAGAAAATGTATGCATGCATGGGTTTTTCTTTGGTTGTTGCTGCTGCATGGCGGGATCCAGGATGGTCATATAGTTGCACAGGAGTAGTGTCTAACCAATCACCCTAATATCTGTTATACCGATTACAGATTTTAAAATTTCAAAATCGGTTCATTCCGATTCTGTCTTTTTGTCTGTGTATTTTTTTTGCGTTATCATCGC
Organism: Ophioderma brevispina; assembly: GCA_023653785.1. Taxonomy (NCBI): domain Eukaryota; kingdom Metazoa; phylum Echinodermata; class Ophiuroidea; order Amphilepidida; family Ophiodermatidae; genus Ophioderma; species Ophioderma brevispina. The sequence goes on from JAMKCH010060814.1 coordinate 2,007, forward strand.
CGTTTTCGACAGCAGAAGCTGCCAGAAAGTAACAGATAGATTTAGGTAAACCACTAAAACGGCAAAAAAGTATGTTAGAAACAATATACACACTCTAGTGTACATAAAATAATAAATTGATTGTTTCAGTTTCGATTTATTTTCACCGTTTGGCCATCAGTTTGGAACCATTTTAAATCAAGTTTAGACCTCTTTGATATTAATTTAATTGGTATATAGAAAATCTGTAAAAATCGGTTTCCGATACCGATTAGATACCAATAAGGTCATAATCGGACCGATTTCAAAAATACCAATCATATCGGTTATTCTCTACACAGGAGAGTTGATAAAAAATAAAAAATATGTAGACTTTGGTATAGACAAATCTGACCAGCCAAATGATGGTCAGAATTGATCCGGCATTACTGGGGGGCCTCCAACCCAAAACCTACCCAAATCTTTTGTACGTCTGTACCACACTTGATTAAGTATAATTCAAAAGCTACACTTAATCTGCACATTTGGGTGAATTCAAGCAGGATGCACCCCAGCTATGGCTGCCAGTGAGGTGTTGGAATGTGCGAAATAGGATTGGTGTATAGTTTGTTTTTCTTCAACGCTCCTTGCAGGCAGAAATATTAACTTATGTTGAGAGAGGGGCCTTGGGTGATGAGGGAGTATATATATTAGCGAGATTTTAGGAGGAAAATCACCGCCACTTGAGGCTGTTTGCCAATTTATTAGAGCTTGTGATATTAAAATTTAATAACATGCTTGGCAGTCTTGGGCCTTAAGTCCAGGGTTTTTCGTTTATAGCTGTCCTCCAGTTTTGTTTTGGGCTCCTTTTTTATGTTGTCCTTTTTAGTTGTTTTGATTTGTTTTTTACTTTTTCCTTTACTGTTGTGGCACAAAAACTCAGTTTGAGTAGTAAGGCAAATCATTCAACCAACCAGCCAACCAAAGGGGTGTACATGGGTTATTGACAAAATAACTATGGCTGTCGCAGTGTCGCAAGATTTATGAATGGCTGTCACTGGATAAGAAGCCAAGTGTCAAAATGTCACAAGATAAGAACAGCTGTGTCGTGAGTGTCACAAGATAAGAATGGCTGTGTCGCGAGTGTCACGAGTGTCAAATTTTACCCATGTAGACCCCTAACCAACCATTAGCCTTACAAATGTGGAAAGTTGCCAGTGCAACTGATCCTGACACTTTCGAGGTAGAAAATAGGAATACGGTGTACTGGAGTTTGAAGATCTTGCTTGGGTCGACAAGGCAATTTTGACTAAATATCTTGCTCAGGGACACAAACACGTTGACTGCAGTAGTGGGGTTCGAACTCAAGATTTACAATGTTCTTAGGATCATGAGTCCTGCGCTTTATCCACTGTGCCACGCATGCTCCCAATACTTTTCCAAAAGTGAAAATCAGTTTTGAAGAGCAAAAATACATAATGAAATTAGATTAAAGTTAAATGCAACAATGACTTCATTCTTGGGTTTTTTTTTTCTGAGAGTGAAATTGCAAAACAAATTTTATGTGTTTACATCCCAGTTTGGGGTGAGTGAAATTCCTGCAATGGGGGTCATAGCTCTAGGATGGATTGGGACAGGCAGGGCTTAACACCCTACTGCAATCTGCATGGGACTGACCGCTTTACATCCTCTCAAAAATGCTACATATAGGTGCTTTTATGTTTCATTTGTCCAATTTGAAATGAACCATAGCAAGAGTGGAATCCTGCTAGATAAAGGAATAAAATTGTTTCCATTAACCCGCCCGTATCTAAAAAATAGTGTCAAAAATGCTATTCCTCTTGAATTGACATCCTGTGTCTGTAAATTGGCTGGAAGTACTAAAAATGCATTTATGTCATTTTGATGTGGAGAAAAATTACTGTAAGCTAATTTTTTTCTCTTCCTTTTTTAATATAAATCTGCATACTACTGCCACATCAATCATATTTTCTTCCTACATACAAGTAGCTAACTTTCCTTCTGGTCCTTGTACATTAGAATGCAGTACATGTACCGTATTGTTCCTAATAAACGCCCCGGGGCGGTGCATTTTTCAAAAGGGAGGGCGTTTATTACAGTCAAAAATGGAAAGGCAAAAATCACCTTGCACACACTTATTTTTGCTGATTACCAATACAAATGAACAAGCAGGGGGGCGCTGTTTTTGCACCTCCCGAGGTCAACGTTCCATTACGACTGTGCACGACAGCGATTATAATACGGATTACGACAGTCCCGGCCATTAAATCATGTGATTTAGGTAAGCTTAACTCATTTTCTTGAATAGTTTTATCCAAAAATCATGGGGGGGCATTTATTAGAGCAGGGGCGTTTATTAGGAACAACACGGTAGGTCAAGAAGAATGATTGCTTTATTTTTAGATACGATTAAAGGGGGGATGACTCAATTTATGTCTATAAATTTCTCATCTTGATAGAATGGTCTTTATCCCCAAACCCCCATCTGTAAAGTTTCGCGCCGATATTTCAACCTGTTTTGAAGTGAGATCTAAAAACGTGATTTTGTAATCCCCATAGAGTACTGTGTAGAATTAATATTGGTCGACCAAAATGGGGCATATTTTCGCTCATAACATCCAAACCAAACATCATTTAGCCCTAAGATTTCACAGGGTAAATGAGAAAAATAGCAGCTTCTGACTACTTCCGGTAAAAGCTGGGGTCCCTGGGGACAAGGCTATTAGCGATCGGACCATGGACCTTTAATCCATCATTTTGATTTGCCAAAGAAAATTAGCCTTGTGTATTAAATTGTTATGTTATTTGCATGGAATTGTTTATTTGCAGGCTATACCTGGTCCTGGAAAATATGAAATTCACAGTCAATTTGACAGGCGACCACAAGTTGTAAACTCAGAGGGCCTTGATGTGGAACACCCACCATTTATGTCACAAGAAAAGGTTAGTGATTATGTTATAGAACATTTTGTGACTTTTTCTGTCACACTTATGAATTTGGAAACCCTTCACGGAATAAAGCACATGTTTTTCCGTTAAGGTTTCTGAATTCATAAGTGTGTCAGAAAAAGTGTGTCTAATGGGTCAGGTTACGGAAACTCCCTTTTGTGATGGTGTTGTTAATCTGCCGCCTTTACCAACTTCACAACCAATTTCTTCATGGGAGTACCTTTGAAGTGACTGTTAAGTAGCAGCGGAGTACCCACCCGCATGGGTGCCACATCGCCGGCTGCAAAAGTGGGGGTAATCATTCACTTAGGTACACACGCAGTAGCTTGACCACTAGTCACCCCATACGGGAGTACCTGCATGGCTACTCCCATGCAAATGAGCTGTGAGCTCTGTGTGATTATTTTAGTAATCTTATCCATTATTTAACATTTTGGTCACCCGTGTTACATGTTTTTACACAAAATGTCAAATATAGGGTTTTTTGGTGATGCTGAACTCAAATACACATGTTACTAAGCTTGAAAATGAGCAGAAAAGGGTAAACAACAATGGAATGTTTGGTGCCCTCTATTCCACAGTTCAGGGTCAAACTTCATGTTTCTTCGTGCACAATTTTTTTTGATAAACGTAGTACAAGCAGATTTTCTAAAATCTTCAGAAAAATGATCAGAAAGTCGTAAACAACAATGGAATGTTTGGCACCCTCTATGGGAGTAGGCAGCCGGTAGGGGAGTACCTGTGAAGGTACTCCCAAGGGGTAGCTGCAGAGGTACTCCACTACTGGTGGCTTGCATGTGTGCCTGTCAGTCACCTAGCAGGTAACTGCAGAGTACACTGTAGGATGGGTACTGCTAAGTAGACATAGCTGTTATGCACCCAGTGGCTTGTGTACTTTGCAAAATTGTACTTAGTTGTAGGTACTGCATCGATGGGGCATCAAGGGGGTACCCTTGGAGTAGAGCTTAGTGTACACATCGAGTAGCTTAAGCTCTGGGTTACACCGTGAGAAGGAATCTAGATGTGTTGGTTTGGTTGGGCTGTAACTTATATACATGAAATTGGATTTCTGTTTTAAGCTCGATCTCACTGGTTTCTTTGGGTACTTCGCTTTCATACTACATCTATTCTTTGTATATGCATTATATACATTACGAAACATGATCAAACTAGTGCATTTTGTGCTGGAAAAAAGCCAATCAGACACCCCTACTGCCCCAAACATTTTAAAAAATGTCGTGCGCCCCACGCCAGTAGCGGTCCCACGCTAGCTCGGTTACGCCCAACCATTATGACGGTCACTGGCGACCAGAATCTTTTGCTCTTTTTTGTTCGCAGTAGGGGCGCCATGTTAAATTTTTTTACTGGGATTTAAGAATCATAAAGTTTCCCCATCATCGCCGTGTTATTGGAGACTAAGATCTATATTTCATATCATGATATAAGGCTACGTTTACTACGAACTGATCGGAGTTTGGATGACTTGTGTGTTGATGGTGTGTTGAAGACTTTTCAAGATCGACGCTCGGAGGTTCAGAATTCGGCACCCAAGGTTCAGAAATTGGAAGCTGTTGACATAAAGTATCAGATATAGATTATATGTGTATAAAATTACAGGGTTGCCCCGCGAGCCCAGGCCTCGTGTTTGCGCTTGCTCGTCTTGCGGGGTATTAATGGGCTATTCCTTAGGCCGGTTTTTTAGCTCCCCCCTACGTAGTCCACACTAAGACCGCCAGGCATGTCTGCTCCCTGGCATTAGTTTCATTGTTTCGCCCTTGTCGATAGCATCGCGGTGCAGCCATGTCTTTGTGTTCTTCAATGTTATTACCAGCTTTATGCAGAATCTCAAAATTTGCTTAAATTTTTTTTTGGGGGAGGGGGTGCCCTGTTCTTCTGTCGTCCCGTCTTGTCTTCCTGGCCTTATTTTGTTCCACCTTTGGATTTCATGGGTTCTCGGCGCAGGTTTATCACTTTCGTACCTAACACATATATAGATAGTATGCTTTTTCTTCTGATGTTGCAGCAATATGGAATCCACCGTCTACACCCGAGGTGATACGAAGATGTTCGGCATGCAAGGAGATCCTTCGAAGACAGGACAAAGATCCGAATGAGCTATGTGTGACATGTAGAAAGTTGTACAAGAAATAGTCCTGGTAACATTCACAAGGCTGGTCAGAATTGAAGATAGAGTTACTTGATGAATGGATGTATATATGGAGTGAGAAATTAAGAAGACATAAGGCTAAGGCTAGCTAGACCTTCTCCGTTCGGGGCCTCTCCCTCCGGGTTCATCCGCCGGTGAAGTCTCTACCCCCGACCTCTCAACCTAATTAAGAAGTTCAAGAGTACACAATTCTACCTTTGAATCTAGTCTCAAGGCGATGTTTACGATGGTGGCCACGGAGGCTGTCAGACATTTTATAGGGCCAACCCGTCAAGGCCACTCCTGCAGTTAGTCAAGATAAAGGGCCAGTTATTGAAGTTAATCCAGGTGGATTAAGTGATTATTTACGCTGGCTGTTCAATCCACCCCTTCCATTCACAGTGAAATGGAAGATTTTAAACGGTGAGTATCCGACGGTGCCTGTTTTTCTCTCATTATAAGTCGAAAGAAATCCAGGCCATGGCTTTTTGACGGCTCTATTCATTCAAGTGATCTGACGACCTTGCGTTAATAACGGGAAGAACTTGCCTCAGTTCAGTGAGATTCACAATACTAACCAATCAGGGCTGGACTTTTCCCATGGAGGGAATGATATAACAACTTCAGTCCACCGGGCCCGGGCTTAATGATGATTGATGATGATAATGAGATGATGAGGGCGACTTCCGTGCGCGCGCGTGAGACGTGAAACTCCACGACCGTTGTTAAACGCTATTGATGATAATAGAGTTATTGATAAGGGTACCGGGGGTACTCGGGAATCGGTCAATTTCCGTAATAGATGTGTGGCTTTGCGTGACGATGATATAGAGATAGTAAATGAGAGAAATGATTAGCCAGAGTAGGCTTTCTACTTTCCCCTGCCGGCAGTGCATCTCGTCTCGTGGTGGTGAATCAGTCTATTCCAACTCGGGCCGCCGCTCCCGCGCTGTACGATGGTTTTGTTGGGTACCGACAATCATGAAATTATTAAAGGAACATATGACTATCATTGACGGAGTAGATATTCTTTCAACAAGAGTCGGACCTATTCCTCCCCGACTCCGAAGAAGTTAAAGTTGTGATGTAGAGGTGACAACGATAAAGATAGTTTCTACCCACGTACTTCCAAGTCTCCTATTGTTTCCGGTTCTCCAGTTCGTTCATCTGGACATTTCTTCGGGCCGTAGCCGTCGTCCCGCGACAAGAATACTTCATCAGTTCCTCGCTACACCCGTCGGGTCGCCGTTCTTCAGCTTCAGCTGTTTGTTCTCAGTCGGCTTACACTCTACCCAATAGACCAGCCGTCTTCATGCTTCCAGAAAGGGTTCTCCCTCATCGATGCTATCTCTGGTACCAGAAAGGCTAGATCATCTCTTCTCTCCTGTATACTCGCTCTCCCTTTCCAGAGATCGCAGTCCCCCATACTCAAGCACATCCAGTGATAGTCACCGTAGAGACCGTTCTTCTGAGAGAAGTAAAGATTTTGAATATGTTGGACGTAAATGGGATTCTTCTGAGGCATTACAGCCGTCGCCAGCCAGAAGGGATGGCTCTGGAGTGCTAAATACTTTCTCCTCTCCGTCTACGAAATCTCATCAGTAGTAAGAGAAAGCATCCATGACTTTCTAGCCAGACTACCGAAGATCTAGAGGCTCTCTTTCAGGTACTTCTCCACGTCTTCGGTCCAAGTCCCATGACGAGATTCTTCAGTTCAGACATAGTTAAAAGTCCTCTCATATTTCCCTTAAACAAAGACTGTTTTATCATGATAATAAGTCAGTGGCTTCTCCTCGGCGAACTGTTCAGACCGACTCGTTTTCCCTCTGTTGAAGTGAATTGGCCGCTTTATAGTGGATCTCCAAGAAAAGATCTAAGTTGAATTGATTAATCTCTGATAACTCTATATCAAAGCCTATGGATTAAAGATTATTTACTCCAAGACTGGATTTAAATTATCTCTATTCTGGATGATAAAGAGTAGTCCGCCGTGCAACATGAATTACTGAATCCCGAAGGTGCTAGATCTGATATCTTGGATAGGATATCCTCCTGCGAATCAACTATTGAATCATCACAGAAATGAGCCTAACCTGATGCCTGCTCCTTCCAGTGTTACTCCTCGAGTTCAAGCCCCCGAAACTACTCAACCATTATTGACTGATGCTACTCCATGCGTTTCACAATCTAGTCAATGTACTTCAGTCAAGAGCGAACTAGTGATAATTTGTGTCAAGATTCTGATCTGTTTGAGGATCGAAGTTAATAGAATTTCCCAAATATTTTGGAGCTCCTTAGTCCGATGTTGACTCCCTTATGACGGAAGACTTTGAAGACCTATGTTACCTATCTCCAGATGTTTGATGCACCTTTTTTGGCACTGTTTTGGTTCATGCGTGGATTGAAATGTGATTTCTGCTACTGCAAGATTCTACATTTCGGACCTGGGTTTGGCCGCAAAGCCCCATTATAGAAACAGGTAGTGAAGACCCTATCCATTACTGTTTACGACCTTAAGACAGACTATTGATAGTTTCAGAAGTCTATTTTGGATGCATGTATCAGAGGAGACCCCCTTCTCAGATGGATTACTGAGTCTTTTCCCTTCAAGTGAAGAAGATAAAGAATTCTTCTCTGTACCTTTGTTCGCTAGCCCTGCTGTGCTAAATGAAATCTGATTAGAATAAACTTTATTGCAAGCCAAGACCATGCCCTCCAGTTTGTGTTGAAGGCGGTTCTTCTTAGAAACATAAGGAACCTGTCCATAGAGTTGATTCATGGAGGGTAAAGACGCCGATCTCCGCAATTTGGAACAGATCGCTCGTGGTGGAATGAGAACTTCAAATGTAACCTTGTTGTCTCTTAGCCACCTTATGAAGGGGTTGTATTGGAGCCTAATGTAGAGCTGTCCTAATGAAGCTATTGAGAGTTGCCTTGATACTATGAGAGATCTTCATCACGTTTCTGCATAGCTTTTCACCACGATTGGCTCTAAAGAGAAAGAATGCTGTTGATGCTTGTGAAATTTTCAGCCAAAGAAGATTCTCCTTATGCTCCCGAGGAAAAGGATCTCTTGAGGACATGGTCTAGTTTTAGGCTTCTCAGGAAGAAAGAATTTGTAAAAAGGCTGCAGATCAGGCGCCACGAGTCATAGTACACGTCCAGAGGCTCCTCCAAATTTAGACCTTATAGATACAGACTTATAATTTATGCTCCGCAGAAGGTCTTCCGCCTCCAGTGAGGGTCCTTCCAATAGAGGGAATAGAGGCCTTTCTGAAGTCGGAATTGGCTTTAAAGATTAGCAATCCCACTATAGAGGGCTCCAATAGACAGTTAAATCAGAAGCTATTCGTCCTACTCCATACGTAGAAGGCCGCCAGACATGGCGCGAGTAGGGAGAGAAAGTACATTTTACTCCTACCTACCTTTGACGCCAGTGAGGGCGTCTGAAGTGTTTTCCTCCCTGCGGGCGATCGATACCTCGGGATCAATGATTCTACATACAATTTTCAGAGGTTACCATTTGGAGTTTACGATCTTCCGCCGATGAACGTCAGATTCTGCAATACGCCTATGCAAAAAGAGACTTTTAAGGGCTACGATATTACAGAAGAATTGAAGATTGCTAAAAAAAGGCATTCTATCGATTTCTTCCTGCGCCGAAGAAACAGGAGCCTCAGCCCTATCATAATCTAACGCCTCTGAACAGATTTATCGACCAAGACATTCCAGAATGGAAACCCTTCAGATCATCAAAAGAGTTAAGAGGGCTTGTTCGGCGCGACATTGGATTTAAAACGACGCCTACCTCCATGTTCCAGTTTTTCCTCCTCATCAAAATGGCTTCGCTTCAGATTCGACAACCAATCTTTTCAATTCCAAGTTCTGCCATTCGTACTTTCACCTGCTCCCCTTACCTTTACAAGACCAGTAAAGACAGTGGCAGACCATCTTGAGGAGGGCGTCCAAAATTTCGTCTATCTCGACGATTGGTTTTGACTTGTTAGCCCCAACAAATCACGTCTTTTAAAGCAGTTAACTGTGTTTGAAACGGTGAATAGCTTGGCTTTAATGATAACCTAAAGAAATCAAGTCTTATTCCACGCCAGAAACCGGAGTTCCTAGAGCGATTTTGGACTTGAAACAGCCAAAGCTTTTCCAACAGAAGATAGAATTCAAGATTTGCGGTCTGTTCCTGCTCATTCTGAGAGGACCAATTTATTTCTCCGGCTATCTATGGCTCCGCTGCTAGGGATATGGCAGTTGGTATACCTTCCTACCCTTCTGCATATTGAGGATGAGACTTCTCAGCCTACCCCCTCCGAGTTACTACAGAGACCGACCGTCACTATCTAACGTCAAGTTACCGTTAAGCCAGATTGCGAGCCACCTACCGATGGTATAAGCAACCGAGGATCTAGGTGGGAAAGAAGTTCCAGGAGCTCCTCATCAAGTTTTTAACAACAATGCTTCGAAGACAGGATGGGAGCATACATGAGATCACACAAATAAAGGTATATACCCAGAATAGCAAGGCCGACGTGGGTGAACGTCCACCATTGGTCGGCCACGGTCGCGGTCGCTATTCGACCACCATCCAACGTTAATATGACGTTGTTTTCCACCAAACCCGCTGGTTTGTTTTTTGACATGAACCGACGTTAAAGTGACGTTGGGCATCCGACTACAAATTGACGGGTGCCATAAAACGTCGGAACAACAATGGGCCAACGTTAGGCCATGACCGCTGGAAGTTTGTCTTCATATGGTCATGGGACTTGGGCAACGTCGGCAGATGGTCCACGGTCGCGGTCCGGCAAATGCCAAGCAACGTCCTAGCCAATGTCGGGGGGGATTCGACACTGATCATGAAGTTACTTTAAATGGGTGACCGATGGGTGGCAAAGCACCGTTGGCCCAATGTAGGATTACGACGAGAATGTGGATGTGGAACGTAAGAAGTTGTCCATGGAAAATGAAATACTGTACAGTTTAGGTAATTTGATTAAATAAGTAGTTTGTTTGAATTTGTGGATCTTAATGGTTTCCTAAAATTGATTTCATTTGTTTGGTGATGTTCGCACTAAGACAACGTCAGCCCAACGGGTGGCCCCACGTGCTAAATTTGGGGCTTGGTCTTGACGACCTCATTTTTTCTTACTAAATTTTTTTAATTTTTGACCATTTTAATCTTCTCCTGTGGTACTACATTTAGGTTGTCTTATTGGTAAGTGGAGGAATTAATTGCAATTTTTGCAGAAAATTGTAATTTGCGCTTCAAATGATAAGCAATCATGCACAAGTAACCATTTGTAACCTGTTGACACCATAGAATAATTCTTAGCTTTCAGGAATAGATTTCGTTTTACTATAACTGTCGAACTTGTTTCATTGCACGCCAACTTCAAAGTTGATTAAACAAGCTAAACATTGCTGTAAAATTCCTTTAATAGGAAACAGAATGCAACCTACCGCAGATTTTGGATCATATTTGCACAATTTTTAAAAACAAAGCAATTAACTAAAATCTTGACTCGACACAGTCCCAACAATAAGCCAACGTTGGCGCAACCTATTTCTGACGTTGGCTAACGTCTGGCCAATGTCAAACTTTGTACTGGCCCACTGTCCAAAATAGTTTGTCAGACGTCTTTTTGCAACGTGGTCCCACTCTGGGACTACTTTGTCGCCACGTTGGCCCAACGTAGTCTTTGCTATCTGGGTATGGTCCAAGATGATAGGGAAGCTCCATATAAATGCCTAGAGTGCTAGCAGTCTACCAACCTCTAAAGCGGTTCCAACAAATGATTCTTGGGAGTCAGTGAAAATCAGACTCAGACAATTCCATGTTTTGCTACATAATCACCAAGGAGGGACAAAGAGTATCCTCATGTGCACTACAACCATCCGCCTCCTCTCTTGTTGCCAGTATCATTAAATGTACCCTCAAGGCGGAACATCTCACAGGAGTCATAACTGTATCCGCAGACAGTCTTTCCCAGGGAAAAGCAGCCAAGATGATTAGCTTACTCGGAATCAACCGTGGAGTGTCATCTCAACAGCCGCGTATGCCAGATTATTTTTCAAAACATTGACAGGCCCATGGTATATCTGTTGTGCGAACAGCAAAAATCCCACTCCCAACCTACTGCACGTGGCTAGAAACGGACGAGAAGCTGGGTGAGGCTGCTTTACAATAAGTTGGGAGAACCTGATTGCATTCGCCTTTCCAACCGTAACAATTCTGGCAAAAGCACTGACGAAGTTTCAGTCATCAAGGTCATGCAAGATGCTGCATGTAGCCCCAATTTGGCCACGTCAGGTTTGGTTTTTGAGGCTGGTCAACATGCTGGAAGACCATCCATGACTGATTCCTTTAAGGCAAAATTCTAACTGGTGGACGGAAGCAACATCAAGAGTGTCGCTCCAAAGACTAAAGTCTCTTCACTTGACTGTGGGCCTCCCCTCTCAAGCTCGCCTTCAAACGCAGAGGCTTTTCAGAAGAACTGCCTCCCTGGCGGGTGAGGCACGAATGAGTCTCCTCATTATTCTACAAGCCGACTTTGACTATTCAATGTCTGGTGCAAGAAACATAAGGTTTATCCGCATACTGCCTCGTAGGAAACGTTGCTACTTCCTGACGTCTCTTTTTCAGAAATCTCAGCCTCGACGATTACAGGAACTACCTGTCTCCCATTTCTACTATCCATGATAGCCCGGACATGATTATAGAAGAAAAGGGTCTCTCGGATCTCATAAAAGGAATGGTTCAAATAAACGTCCAAATATTCGGAAACTCACTCCTTCTTGGGATCTTCCATTAGTCCTCCAATACGTAGCTGGCGAGCCGTTTTGAACCTTTTGGACAAAGCCACTCTCTGACCTGACAGAAAGACAAGCATTCCTCCTTATGCCGCTTCTACCAGAAGGTGTTCCGAAATTCATGCGTTATCTACCGACACAAAGTATATGAATTCTGGACTCTCACAATGTTACTCTACTTCCTCTTGCGGTTCATGGCCTAAACCAGCCCTCAGTTATTCACTCCACCAATAGTACTTCCAGAACTACCCAGGTTCTGGTGATCCTGAGGATAAACGCTGGTGTCCAGTCCAGAGCTCTCCTACATTTTACCACCGCAACTGGCCTTTTTTGAGGAAATCTATGGATTACCCCGAGACATTAAATAAAGTAGATCAAACTGCCACCCAAAAGCAGTAAGTGTCGGCCACGTCAAACGACGCAATAAATTTTATTTAAATAAACAAAAATTCAATAGAATAAAATTTAAAGGAATCAGCTTTTAACACACATTTTGAAACTGTCACCTTAAGACATCGGAAAGTACCGATATGGTTCGACTCTCCATTTATGTAGGAACCTAAAGAAAGGAGTAAGTCAATGCAATAAAAATTTAATATACGCAGGAACCCAAGTAAGATACCCCTAAGGTCAAATCCAGAATAAATTTTTTGCGGGACCCTTTAAGATGAGCAATTTTGGAATTCAAACAGCAAATTGACAACTTAACACCTGGAGTGAGCCTACCCCCCTAGACTTTCCGCAGTAAAGTACCTCTGGACTAAGTTGAATAGCATAAATATGTTTGGCAAGTAAATGTGCTGAATCCTTTTAACATGAAAATTGATACATAAGATTTACGGGGTGAAGTTTCCCAAGTAGTTCTCCGCAGGAGGGGGGATCCTGAAGGATACAATGGCATGAATAATATA